>QRFJ01001050.1:128113-233968 GCA_006176705.1 Cocos nucifera
TCCTCACCTTCATGGATGCCTTCTCTGGCTACAACCAAATTTGGATGGCACCGAAGGACGAGGAGAAGACTATTTTTATTAGTAACCACGATCTTTACTATTACAGGGTCATGCCCTTTGGGCTTAAAAATGTAGGCACAACTTATCAGTGCTTGGTCAATAAAATCTTCAAGAAGTAGATTGGCCATAATATGAAGGTTTACATCAACAACATGCTGGTCAAAAGCCAAAAGACTGTCAATCATATCGCCGATCTTGAAGAAGCTTTCGATGTGCTCAAAAAATATAAGATGAAGCTGAACCCAACCAAGTGCACCTTTGGGGTAGCCTTAGGAAGATTTTTGGGATTCATGGTCTCGAGATGAGGGATTGAGGCCAATCCAAAGAAAATTCGAGCTATCCAAGAGATGACCGCTCTGAAGTCCATCAAGAAAGTTCAGTGCCTAATCGGAAAGGTGGCATCTTTGAATCATTTTGTCTTGAGATCGGTCGAATGCTGCATGGCCTTCTTCCAATCCTCAAGAAATTGAAAGATTTTCATTGAACTCAGAAATAACAAAAGGCATTAGATGAGCTCAAGAACTACCTCGACTTGCCCCGATACTGGCTAAATCCGAATCTAGAGAGGAGCTATTTCTCTATCTCACGATCTCCCCTGTGATGCTAGCGACAGTCCTGATCAAAGAAGAGATGAAAGTACAACGATCAGTCTACTACGTAAGCCGAATCCTAAGGGATGTTGAGACCAGGTATACAAAGTTGGAAAAAATTGACTTATGCTCTTTTGATTATAGTAAGAAGACTTCAACCTTACTTTCAGGAATATGCTATAATGCTCCTCACTGACTAGTCGATCAGAGCAATCCTTCATCAAATGGATGCTTTCGAAAGAATTGTAAAATGAAACATTGAATTAATGAAATTCGACATCAACTATCGACCTCAGCCAGCAATCAAGGCTCAAGCACTGGCTGACTTCATAGTTGAGTGTACCATTCCATATGAAGCCAAGCTTGAGCAGAATGTGGCCGGCATCCCATGGTTGCAACCGAGCCTTCCTAAAGAAAGTGCCAACCTTTTTGAAGATTTTTGGGCCCTGTACGTGGATGGTTCGTCCAACTCCGCTGGAGCAGGTGTGGGGTTAGTCTTAGTCAACCCCAAGGAAGTCATCGTCGAGTATGCGCTACGCTTCAAATTTTTTGCAACTAATAATGGGGCCGAATATGAAGCGCTGATCGTCGGATTAAAAATAGCAAGAGAGTTAAAAGTAGATCAACTTCAAATCTACAGTGATTCTCAATTAGTGGTTGGCCAAGTTAGTGGCAACTATGAAGCATGAAAAGAAAGTATGATGAAATACCTTGAAAAAGTAAAGAATTTGACTCCAGCCTTCGATAGTTTTGGCATTCGACAAATTTCAAGGGTGAAAAATATAAGATCCGATCTCCTCTCTAAATTGACCACTTCAACCCCAGCCGAACTATCCAAAGAAGTATTTTTTGAAACTCTAAAATGTCCAAGCTCAGAGGAATCGCAGCTCGTTATGAAGACAGAGCTCGAGCCAAGTTGGATTGACCCGTTAGTTGCCTATCTCAAAGAGAAAGTTTTTCCTCATGATCCAAAAGAAGCTCGAAAACTTAGGAATCAAGCCTTCCGGTATATTTTGTATGAGGATAAGTTGTATAAAAGATTGTATTCTCTACTGCTATTGAGATGTCTCCGACCTTCAGAGGTCGATTTCGCATTATGAAAAGTACACGAAAAAATTTATGAAAGTCATGTAGGAGCCAGATTTCTATCACAAAAACTACTTCGATAAGGGTACTATTGGCCGATCTTGTACCACGATTCTATGGAGTACGTCAAGAAATATGACCACTACCAGAGAAATGCAAATATACAAAGATAGGCAACCTTCGAGCTTACTCCATTAAGCGCACCTTAGCCATTTGCACAGTGAAGAATGGATATACTTGGTCCTTTTCTAGTAGCATCAAGATAATGGAAGTTCCTCCTGGTTACGATCGACTACTTCACTAAATGGGTCGAAGCCGAACCACTAGCAAAAACTACTGAGGCCAAGGTACAGAACTTCATCTGAAAGTCAATCGTCTGTCGGTTTGGTCTACCCCGAATTCTCATAATAGATACTGGAAGATAGTTTGCTGCGATGAGGTTCACTGAGTTTTGTGAAGATCTAAACATCTCCCATCACTTCTCGTTGGTAGCTCACCCATAGGCAAATGGAGAAGCTAAAGTGACCAATCGAATCCTATTGCAAGGCATCAAGACAAGGCTCGATAGAGCAAAGCAAGCCTGGGTAGATGAACTCTACCACGTCCTTTAGGCATATCGAACTATTCAAAGACTATCGACTGGAGAAACACCATTCGTCTTGGCCTTTGGAACAGAGGCAGTCATCCCAATCGAGCTTAAACTTTCATGAGCATGGATCGTGGCCTTCAATGAGCAGCATAACTTATAGGACCTCAGAGTCAACCTCGATCTGTTGGAAGAAAAAAGAGAAGAAGCCCAAGTTCGGATGGCGGCCTACAGGCAAAGGGTGGCCCAATATTATAACTCCAGAGTCAGAGGTAAAATATTTAGATTGGGGGACTTAGTACTTCAGCAAGCCGCTATCTTTCAGCCTCAAAGCTAGAAAAAGCTTGCCCCAAATTGACAAGGACCTTACGAGGTCATGGAAGTCATCCGACCTGAGACGTACTACTTGAAGGAACTCGGGGGGGTAGACCTACCTCGACCATGTAATTCAGAAAATCTATAAATGTATTATCAATAATTTGATTACAATGAAATCCTCCTACTCCAACATCCTAATCTTTGTTGCGTACCGATGATAAAGGAGGACTACCCCACGAACTTAATTTCATGATAAATACAGTCCATTAGAAATGAGAGGAGAACCTCGTCCTAACATGAGCAAAGTCGAAGACCTCATTTATTTTAGATGAGATGAGGGGAGAGGTCCTGACAATGGCCCTAATATGCCCCTACAGCCCGTTAGGAATAGGAGGAGAACCTCATCCTAATATGAGCAAAGTCGAAGACCTCATTCATTTTAGACGAGATGAGGGGAGAGGCTCCAACAATGGTCCTAATGTGTCTCTATAGCCTGTTAGAAATAGGAGGAGAACCTCATCCTAACGAGAGCAAAGTCGAAGATCTCGTTCATTTTAGACGAGATGAGGGGAGAGGCACTGACAATGGTCCTAATGTGCTCCTATAGTCCGTTAGAAGTAGGAGGAGAACCTCATCCTAATGAGAGCAAAGTTGAAGACCTCGTTTATTTTAGATAAGATGAGGAAAGAGGCCCTGACAATGGCCCTAATGTGTCCCTAGAGTCTGTTAGGAACAGAAGGAGAACCTCATCCTAACGTGAGCGAAGTCGAAGACCTCGTTCATTTTAGATGAGATGAGGAAAGAGACCCAAACAATAGCCCTAATGTGCCCCTATAGCCCATTAGGAATAGGAGGAGAACCTCGTCCTAACATGAGCAAAGTCGAAGACCTCGTTCATTTTAGACGAGATGAGGGAGAGGCCCTAACAACAGCCCTAATGTGCCCCTACAGTCCGTTAGGAATAGGAGGAGAATCTCATCCTAATGAGAGCAAAGTCGAAGGCCTCGTTCATTTTAAATGAGATGAGAAAAGAGGCCATGACAACGGCCCTAAGGTGCCCCTACAGCCCGTTAGGAATAGAAAGAGAATCTCATCCTAATGAGAGCAAAGTCGAAGGCCTCGTTCATTTTAAATGGAATGAAGGGAGAGGCCCCGACAACGGCCCTAAGGTGCTTCTACAGTCCGTTTGGAACAAGAGGAGAATCTCATCTTAATGTGAGCAGATTGAAGGCCTCGTTCATTTTAGACGACGAGAGGGGAGAGGCCCTATCAACGGCCCATAAGCCACGTTAGGAATAGGAGGAGAATCTCATTCTAATGTAAGCAAAGCTGATGACCTCATCGATATAAGATAGGATGGAGGGAGAGATCCTACCGATGCCCCTAACGCACTCTCGTAAGCCATGATAAGAATAGAAGGAAAGCCTCATCCTAACATAAGCAAAAGTCAAAACCTCGTAGACCAAAGATGTGAAGAAAGAAGAAGCTTGGTGGAGAATCCTTACACGTATTTTTTCATGATAACCTGACTACGTCAAATGCGAAAGGCAGAACGTCATCCTGATTTATAAAAGAGGTCCTACTTCGACGTCTACAACAAGCCCGGCGTCCATAATGAGCTCAGTGTCCACAACAAGCATTTCATAAGAAGACGATAGAGAGAAAAATAAGCCTCAGGTTTTCGAACTGATTCGAGCACCTCTACGGTAGGTTCAGATGAGCCAGAAGCAAGCTCATCGAAGAAAAGGTCGACTACAGCATTAGATGGTCCCACATCCACGTTGTCTTCCTCCTCCTCCAGAAAGATGAGGTCAAGCTCGGGGACTTCGACCGTCACCTTTTTTTTCCTTCCTTCAAATTTTGAATTCAATTTCGAACTCAAAAGTAGGGGGACTATTATTGGGGATAAGCCCCACTCCCATCGAAGTCCAGTCTGATGCTTAGCCTAATATAACTGGTAATCATAGAAGAGCTTCGATCGAAAATTCTCTTTCAGTCCGAACTCCTTCAGCAGCTTCGATCAGGAATTCTCCTTCAGTCAAATTTCTCCAAGAGCCAAACTCCTTCCAAACTCCTCCTTCATTCAAATTTCTCCAGGAGCCGAACTCCTTCCAGACTTCTCCTTCAGTCGGATTTCTTCAGTAGCCAAACTCCTTCAGGACTTTTCCTTCAGTCGGATTCCTCTAGGAGCCAAACTTCTTCTGAACTTCTCCATCAATCGAACTCCATTCGGATTCCTCCAGTGGATTACTTCTAAATTTCAAGTAGTATTCCTTTCGGATGATTCCCTCTAGCCATATTTCCTTTAGGAGTCCGAACTTCTTTGGAATTGATATATGTCAAAGCTCTTCACCAACCAATGCCTGCTTCCTCCGAATTTTGATTATTAAATCTCAACGAATGGACACATCACGATAATGAATACCTCTCTCCATAATAAACTCCACGTGGCCCCGAGCAATCCACTACCAGATGGTTACGACTGTCATTTATCAATCTACTATAGACGATCTCCCTACCGGACGGTTATGACTATCATTATCAGTCTACTATGGACGACACCTCTCTCCATAATAAATTTTACATGGCTCCGAGTGGCCCATGACTAGACGGTTATGGTTGTCACTATCAGTCTGCTCTAGACTTTATTTATAAAAAGGGATCCTCCAGATATATTTTCTCTAAGCTTTCTTTTCTTCTCAAAACTCTACTAAATTCTTGCCTGAACACTCCATTTCTATTGGCTAGAAGAGCTGACTTGATCGTCGGAGGGTCCTATCAGAGCCACCACCACTGACTCCGAACAGGACATTGTTTTATAGGTCATCGATGGTAATATCTTCTTTCCCAACTTCAGCTTGATCCAGTATCAATCAGATTCTGCACCAACAATAGTAATGCATTTGCTCCAACACTTGGAGAGATCAATCCCATCTTAACTCACACACTGACTAAACAAGTACTTGACTGCACTCAGAAGTCTTTCATCACTAAATTAAAAATTTAGGTAGTCCAATACTAAAGTGTAGTGAGTTGCTTGCAAGTCACCATGGTGATCTCAGGTCTAAGGGACACTTATATCCATATCCTTCATGGGCAACACTTAACAATAGAGAGCTTCGCAGCTGGATCATGTTCAATGAAATTTACCTCTACACTTCACCTGCATGCCACACCAGCATCCCCATGAAGAAAACCTAGCAGGGTTTAGGGCATGCCTTTCAAAATTTTTTTGAAAATTAACTACAATAGAAGCAAAATTAATCTAAAGTTAATTCTATGCATTCTATGATCTAATCATAAAATCCTACTCAGGATCTTTGATATGCTTATATGACTCAAAAAAATAAAATACATTCGATCAATAAATCATATTTGCTGACCGATCTATGTTTAGAATATAGTACCATGCACAGATAGATGATCACCATAATCTAGATCTACTGAAAGATGCTCTCCTATCGTGCTGCAGCTGCACATATGTCCGACCTCAATGATGAGTCCACACAGAGCCCCTGGTCCTAATCAGCCCTTCTAGAGTGCTAGCTCCTCGTCGGAGCCTTCGATGGTTGATCTTCGTCGATTTAATCGACGATTTTCTCCCAATCTCTCAGATGCTTCAGAAGATCAAAAAATGCAATGGAGGAAGACAAGATGGTGGTGAAAGCCAATGGAGATCTGCCACTCAAACACTCCATCCAAAATCTAGAGTCCCAACTCTAAGGTTTCAGCACACACCCATGAGGACCTTGATACTCTTCTCTCTTTGGAAAACCTCACGCCAAAAGAGATACGCTCCTATCTCAGATTTCTCTCTCACAAAAATTCTTCACAAAACCTCTCTATTCCTCATGCAAACCCACACATTCCTAAGGCATCTCAATTGCGCACGCCTAGAAAAATCCTATTTTTAATAAGCGTGAATGCATGGAAGGATAAGGATAAGTTTGGTTGAACTTGTTTCAACCAATTCTCTTGAATTCAAAATTCAAGAGGATTTCTTATCTCATTCTATCACCCATCCCAATGTTTAACACACAGAAGGACTCTCCTTCTATGTGCGCACAAATAAAATTATGATCGAACAAATGGGAAGGCATGGAGAAAAGATAATGAGGAGAGGGATTTGGGAAGTTTCAATCAAACTAACCAACACAAGTTGAATTCAAAATTCAACTTGCTCTCAATCTAATCTGATCCAATGCTTGGACCAGATCAAAGATAGGAATAGGGAAGGTGCAAACACTCTTTTGGCATGAAGAAATCATGTGAATTCAAAATTTACATGGAGAATGGGCGTAGGTCAAAGTAGTCAAGGCACAAGGAGATTAAAGGGTTCAAATTCAAATCTTATTTGAATTAGTCCAAATTAGTTTCAACCAAACCAATTATTTAGATCTAATTAGAGTAGGTTAAATCCAACCAAATTAGATTTAATCTAATCTAATAAATTTTTAATCAAATTAGAAATAATTTAGGTCCAGCCTTTGATCAAATCAAGGTCGAATCTTCCATAGCGATTAGGTCATGTGATGACCTAATCGGGTCAAATCCAATTGAATCAAATTTAATAAGATTTAATCAAATCCTCATCACTCAATTAAATTAAGCTAATCAATAATCTAATTATTAATTAATCCTCTAATAAATATCTGAGTCCCAATCCAGTGGAACTCCTGATCAGCCATCAGATCAGGTAGCAACTCCTATCGTGTGTGACCCCATAGGTTTAAATCCTTATTCGGTAGCACAGGAATTAATTTTTTATACCAATCGATGTGACCATCTAGCAATGGTACCCAACATCTAGATAGGTAAAAAAATTATAATGCAACAATGACAAACTTGTAGCATATGGTTACCATATAATTCATCCCCTTGACCACGATGCTCATAGGATGATCTAAGGTTAACTGCCAACCCTAAAAATTCATCCATATTGTATTTCAGAATTCAATGTCCATCATATGGACTACCTTGGTAGAGGATTTGCTAAATTAAAATATAGCGATGCACTTGCTCTAATCTTAGAGGGATCAATCTCATCTTGATTCACGCACCGACAAGCCAAGTATTTGACTACACCCAGTAGCCTTCCATCACTAAATTAGAAATTCAAATAGTTCGTACCTAAGTATAATAAGTTGCTTGCAAGTCATCATGGTGATTTCAAGTCTAAGGGACACATATATCTATATTCTTCATTAGCAATCTTGGTAAAAGAGAGCTTTTCTGTTGGATCACGATCAATGAAATATATCCCTACATTTCACCTGCATGCCATAACAGCATCACCATGCTTCTTGGTTAAGAGGACAACCAACACTTATGGTACACAATGACCTACTCTTGATTAATGTTGTCGTCCTAGGTAATAATGAATCATTTGATCGTGATCAGTTTAAAGACTAAAAGATAAATCCTCCTTTGTTGAGTCTAAATAGTCTTAAGGACTTCATCACAGAGAGTTCATTACAGAAAGATGCACAAAGTAATAAAATTATCAGAATAATAATTTTATTTAATTAAAATTTAAGTATAAATTATATTTAGCTCAACCATCTACATCCTAAATGATTGACTTTAGGATATATTTTTCAACAACTCCCACTTAGACTAAAGCCACTCAAAATAGTATTAATACCCATCTTCCATTTGTGATTATCGAACTCTTTGATTCTGAGAGCTTTAGTAAATGGGTTAGCCACATTCTTCTTTCCATCGATCTTCTGAAGGTCGATGTCACCTTGCTCTATAATTTTTTATACAAGGTGGTAGCGATGCAGAATGTGTTTGGTGCGCTGATGTGCCTTCAACTTCTTTGCTTGAGCTATGGCTCTAGTGCTGTGGTAGTAAAACAGAACTAGACCATCCAAGGAGGGTGCCACTCTCAACTCACTAATGAACTTTCATAGCCACACAGCTTTTTTTGCAGCATCAAATATCGCGACATACTCCACCTCACACATAGAATCGACCATAGTATGCTACTTGAAACTCTTCCAATAGACCACTCCACCATTCAGGATAAACACATAACCTGACACACTCTTACTATCATCATGATCTGACTAAAAATTAGAATCAGTGTATCCTACAAGTTTCAAGTTAGTATCTCCATAGATGAGCCACCGGTCCTTAGTATTTCTTAAATATTTTAAGATTATCTTCACAACCTTCTAGTAATTTTTACTTGGATCAGACTGGTATCTATTCACTACTCCTAGTGACTATGCCATGTTTGGTCCCGTACACATCATGGCGTACATAATAGAACCCACTACCGTAGCATATGATATTCTACTCATACGCTCTCTCTCTTGAGGAGTTGTCAGATAATTTCTCTTTGAGAGAAAAATTTCATGGCCTATCGAAAGATAGCCCTTCTTGAAATTCTTCATGCTGAATCTCTTCAGCATGATATCAATGTACGTGGATTGGAACAATCCAAGCAACCTTTTAGATCAATCCCTATGGATCTTCATCCCTAGAATATAGGAAGCTTCTTCCAAGTCCTTCATGGAGAATTGCGATGACAACCAAATCTTTATTTTGTATAATGTAGGGATCTCATTTTCGATTAAGAGAATATCATCCATATACAAAATAAGAAATACGACTATAGAACTATTAGCCCATTTGTACATGCAGGATTCCTCTTTGTTCTTAATGAAGCCATATGTTCTGATCATCTTATCAAAATATATGTTCCAACTCTGAGATGCCTGCTTCAATCCATAAATGGATCTCTGAAGTTTGCACACCTTGGACTCATCTATGGATGTGAACCCCTCAGGCTGTACCATATACATCTCTTTATCTAGCTATCCATTAAGGAAAGCTGTCTTTACATCCATTTGCCAGATCTCATAGCCTAGGTATGCTGCTATCACAAGCATAATCCGAATGGACTTGAGCATTGCCACTGGAGGAAAGGTCTCATCATAGTCAATACCATAATGCTGACGATATCCCTTGGCAACCAGATGAGCTTTATAGGTCTTCACCTTCTCGTCTATGCTCCATTTTTTTTCAAAAATCTACTTACACCTAATGGATTTTATCCCTTCAGGTGGATCAACTAGTGTCCATACACTATTGATTTTCATGGACTCCATTTCGGACTTCATGATTTTTAGCCACTTATCGGAGTTGGTCCTTTGCATAGCATCCATGTAGGTGATCGGATCATCGTAGTTCTTATCGAATTCAATAAGATCACCGTTCTGAACCAAGAAACTATAGTATTTATCTGATTGATGCGGTACTCTACCAAATCTCCTCAAGGATGCCTCTATAATGGGTTCTAGGTTTGATCTTATCAAATCCAGTTCTGCAGGTTCACTAGAATGTGTCGGTTCTTCCACCTATCGAACTTCACAAAATTCAACATTAGAGGTAGTAGTTTCTTTCATAAGAAATTCTTTTTTTAAAAAGACTACCCTATTGCTGACGAACATCTTTTGTTCTTCAGCAAGGTAGAAGTAATAACCCCTAATTTTTTTAAGGTATCCTATGAACAAGCACTTATCAGACTTGGGTCCAAGCTTTTCTACCAATAAATATTTTACATAAGCCGGACATCCCCTAAGGTGTGAGAGTGTCGGCCTACGTCCAGTCAATATCTCATATGGAGTCTTTGTAATAGATTTGCTCGAAATATTGTTTCAAACAAAGCAAGCAGTCTCGAGTGCATACCCCCAAAATAAAATCGACAGATAAGCAAACCCCATCATGGATCGAACCATATCCAACAGGATTCGATTCCTTCTTTCAGACACACTATTATGCTATGGTGTTCTAGGAGGGGTCTATTGAGAGAGAATCCCATTCTCTTCTAGATATGTCAAAAACTCATTGAAAAGGTATTCACCTCTTCGGTCAGATCGAAGAGTTTTAATACTCTTCCTAAGTTATTTTTATATCTCATTTTGATATCGTTTGAATATTTTAAATGAATCAGATTTACTCTTCATAAGATAGATATACCCATACCTAGATAGGTCGTCAGTAAATGTAATGAAGTAGTAGAATCCACCTCTAGCACATATGCTTTTAGGCCCACATACATCAGTATGTACTAGACCTAGAAGCTTAGTGGCCCGTTTACCTTTTTCAGTAAAAGGTGATTTGATCATCTTACCAAGAAGACTGGACTCATTGGTATTCAATGATTCACAATCATCAATGTCAAGAATGTTCTCCTTAACTAACTTGTTAATTCTATTCTTGTTTATATGACCTAGCCAATAGTGCCAAAGATAGGCATTAGAAATATGATCTAGTTTTGAATATTTATTTGACGTGTACATTACAATAATAGGCTATGACAAAATATAAATATCATTTCTTAATTATCCTTGCATTACTATAACACCATTCATAATGATATCATAATAATTTTTTTATTAACAAACAATAACCATGCTGGGCCAAAAGCCCAACAAATATTATGTTCATCATAAAAGATGGACAATAGTGACAATCACTTAAAACAATATTATTATTTTTGAAAAATAGCTCAAGAGTTTCCAATGCTAGGACTGAAACTTTACTTCCATCTCCAACATTAAGGAATCTATCATCATTCTTAAATTTTCTATCAATTTGAAGTCTATGCAACGAATTGCATATATAAATTGGACTCCCGATATCTAATACCTAGGTAGATGTATCACAAACAGTGAAATTACAAGATGTTATCATATAACATCCTTACCCAGCAACTCTTTGTTGGTTTTCACTATTCAGCCTATTCAAGTCAAGAGGACCATTTCTCTTTGGATCTGCCTAGTTAGGGTTAACACTAGACTTCTTATTCTTAGGTCCTAAATGCTTGTCACTGTCCAACAGTGAATGGAGCAGACTTACACAAGCCATTCTATTTATCTAAAAGAAAAATATGAAATCTTATTAATACTTAAATTAATTAATTTTAAAAATTAGACTTTAGTCTAAAGATCTTTCCACTATTTTTAAATGAATCGATAGCCTCTACCTCCAATTCGAGAAATTACACTAACTTCTTAGTGGGTACTGGAATCCATATAGATTACAAATGGGCCCGAGAAAAGCTCTGGCTAACCCGCATGCATCTATAGGTAGGTTCACCATCAATTATTTCTTCAAATAATTTTCAGTAATTAGATTTTATCCCAAAAGCCAATTCAGTAGGCTATGGCCTCCACTGAAAAGGTTTGGTTAGATCCAACCATTAACATGATTGAATTTGATGCATCAAACCAATGATAACTAGGCCTGAGGAAAACTCTGGCTAACCTGATCACTATTAAGAGAGTGTGACCTAATTATCATATGATGGATCATAATTTCAAAATCCAAATGAACACCAGGTGTAAGACACCTCTAATGTCCATCCAAAAAATTGGACTCATTACTATTCACCTTAATGGGAGGCTATAACTCAGTTATCCCTATAACCTTGTCATTTTAAGAAACTAATAATTTAGAGAATTTAATTTACTTATAATTTGAGATAGAAAGAACACGGACCATATTTCTCCCACTGACTTCACCAAGTCTAATCCTCCCACTTACTTCACCAAGTCAATTAATTAGGATTAGGATAAATTTCGGTCCATGGGCACCTAATTCAGTCTTACTGAATTGAAATCAGTCAAACTGATTTCTAGTGACATGGGTCAGCTCGAATCACTAAGTGATCTAAGAAAATCCTAATCAACCATGTCGGTCAGGTAAGTGAGATTAGTAGAAGGGATATGTCATTAACTCGTCAAAGATCGAATTAGTAAGAGTAGCTCCCAATTAAAAACCACTAGTCTAAACTACCAAACTTACCTTAAACACCAACCGATTAACTAGGTTTAATCAAATCAACCTAGTAATTTTAGGCTAGACCGCTTAGCCATGAATTAAGTTTATCTTGGTCTTGTTAAAGACATGGACTCATTCAACTACAACTATTGAAGTTGAGTCTAGAGTGTCCTTGACCTAATCTAAGTCAACACTTGGTTAGATTTGATTAACTACTCTAGATTAATTCATTCTTTAACTAACCTTAGGTCTAACCCAATTAATGAACCTAATTCATCTAACTCTTTAACCCACAGTATTATGCAATTATCTTAGGACTTTAATTCATAATTCTAGACCTAACTAGACAATACTTAATTTTTTAAATTAAGTTTTGGACTGATGGATTGAGGTTTAATATTTCAAAAATAATTTTTAATTTTAAAAGATTTTTTACAACATAGCACTGTTTCACTAAATAGATCGACTTATTTCAAAAATGGGTCAGCTTATTTTACAAACAAGCACTAGTTGTAGGTTAGAACACTTAAAAACAATCATTGAATAGCTTCAGCCAACTTCTCAATCGAGCTAGCTCAAATTCCATCCAAGTCTACCCAAGCAGACATCGAGTCAGCCCATCACCTGAGATAGCCGACTCAAGCAAAAGCCCATAAGCTTTCATTCCGTCAAGCTCGCTCGAATCCTATCCAAGCCAACCCGAGCAGACATCGAGTCATCCCATCATCTAAGATAGTCGGCTTGAACAGAAGCCCCGAAGGCCATCTTTTAGTCGAGCTGGCTTGGATTCGATCCGAGCCAGCCCGAACAGAAGTCGAGTCGGCTCGACTCCTAATCGAGCCAGCCTGAATAGAAGGCCATAGAGCTATTTTAGGCTGGTACGTTGGTCAAGCTAGCTCGATTCCTGAGATAGCTAGCTTGACCAGCGAATAGAACCTTCACAAGATTTTGTTCAAGTTTAATCTAAAACTAAGTACATTACATAAAATCATAAAATATTTACATCTAATCTAAATATAAATTTATGATAAAATTTAAATTAAAATCAATTCAAAATATATCATAAAAATTTATTAGATCACACCTAAAATTTTTATGATTAAAGTTATAGATCGTAACATACCAGGACAACCTCTTTACTGTAAGGGGTAAATCTTACAGCAGGACAACCTACAGTCGTGCAATCATTATGTTACACATTAAATTTTTTTAATTTACATATTAAGCATGTCGAGCAACCCTTGCTCTGATACCATTTGAAGGAAATCTAGTAGGGTTTAGGGCATGCCTTTTGAAACTTTTTCAAAAATTAACTACAGTGAAAGCAGAATTAATCTAAAGTTAATTCTATGCATGGAATGATCTAATCATAAAATCCTACTCAGGATCTTTGACATGCTTATATGAATCAAAAAAATAAAATGTATTTGATTAGCAAATCACATATGTTGACTGATCTATGTTCAGAACATAGTACCTATGCATGAGTAGATGATCACCACAATCTAGATCCATCGAAAAATTTCCTCCCATCGCACTGTAGCTGCACATGTGTTCGACCTCTATGGTGAGTCCACACAGAGCCTCTGGTCCTGATTAGTCCTTCTGGAGTGCTAGCTCCTCGTCGGAGCCTTTGATGGCTATTCTTCATCGATCCAATCGATGATTTGCTCTCGATCTCCTGGATGCTTCAGAAGATCAAAAAATGCAATGGAGGAAGATGAGATGGTGGTGAAAGTCGGTGGAGATCTGGCACTCAAACTCTCCACCCAAAACCTAGAGTCCCAACTCTAAGGTTTCAGCACACACCTATGAGGACCTTGATACTCTTCTCTCTTTGAAAAACCTCATACCAAAAGAGATGCACCCTTATCTTAGATTTCTCTCTCATAGAAATCCCTCATGAAACCTCTCTATTCCTCATGCAAATCGATGTATTCCTAAGGCATCTCAATTGTGCACGCCTAGAAAAATCTTATTTTTAATAGGCGTCAATGCATGGGAGGATAAGGATAAGTTTGTTTGAACTTGTTTCAACCAATTCTCTTGAATTCAAAATTCAAGAGGATTCCTTATCTCATTCTATCACCCATCCCAATGTTTAACATGCAAAAGGACTCTCCTTCTATGTGCATATAAATAAAATTATGATCTAACAAATGGGAAGACATGGAGAAAAGATAATGATGAGAAGGATTTGGAAAGTTTCAATCAAACTAACCAATACAAGTTGAATTCAAAATTCAACTTGGTCTCAATCTGATCTGATCCAACGCTTGGACCAAATCAAAGGTAGGAATAGGGGAGGCACAAATACTCTTTTGGCATGGAGAAATCATGTGAATTCAAAATTTACATGGAGAATGGGCGTGGGTCAAAGTAGTCAAGGCGCAAGGAGATTAAAGGGTTCAAATTCAAATCTTATTTGAATTAGTCCAAATTGGTTTCAACCAAAGTAATTATTTAGACCTAATTAGAGCAGGTTAAACCAAACCAAATTAGGCTTAACCCAATCTAATAAATTTTTAATCAAATTAGAAATAAATTAGGTTTAGCCCCTGACCAAATCAGGGTCGAATCTCCCATAGTGATTAGGTCATCACATGACTTGATCGGGTCAAATCCAATTGAATCAAATTTAATCAAATTTAATCAAATCCTCATTGCTCAATTAAATTAAGCTAATCAACAATCTAATTATTAATTAATCATCTAATAAATATTTGAGTTTCAATCCAGTGGGACTCCCGATCAGCCATCAAATCGGTAGGAATTTCTATTGCATGTAACCCCATAGGTTTGAATCCTAAGCCGATAGCAGAGGAACTAATTTCTTGTACAAATCAATGTGACCATCTAGCAATGGTACCCAACATCCGGATAGGTCGAAAAATCATAATACAATAATGACGAACTTGTGGCATATGATTACCATATAATTCATCCCCTTGACCATGATGCTCATAGGATGATCTAGGATTAACTGCCAACCTTAAAATTTTATCCACATAATATTTCAAAATTCAACATCCATCATATGGACTACCCCAATCGAGGATTTGCTAAATTAAAATACAGTGATGCACTTGCTCCAATACTTGGAGGGGTCAGTCTCATCTTGACTCATGCACCAACAAGCCAAGTACTTGACTGCACCCAGTAGCCTTCCATCACTGAATTAAAAATTTAGGCAATCTAGTACTTGAGTATAGTGAGTTGCTTGCCAGTTACCAAAGTGATATCAGGTCTAAGAGACACATATACCCATATCCTTCATGAGCAATCTTGGCAAAAGAGAGCTCCATAGTTGGGTCACAATCAGTGAAATGTACCCCTATATTTCACCTGCATGCCATAATAGCATCACCATGCTTCTTGGTTAAGAGGACAATCAATACTTATGGCATATAATGACCTACTTTTGATTGACATTATCGTCCTAGGTAACAACGAATCATTTGATCGCGATCAGTTTAAGGACTAAACGATAAATCCTTCTATGTTGTGTCTAAATAGTCCTAAGAACTTCATCATAGAGAGTTTATTATAGGAAGATGCACAAAATGATGAAATTATCAAAATAATAATTTTATTTAATTAAAATTTAAGTATAAATTACATTTAGCTCGACCATGTATAACCTAGATGATTGGCTTTAGGATATATTTTCCAACACCCCATACTCCTTGGTTAAGAGGACAACCAATACATATGGCATGCAATGACCTACACTTAATAAATGTTGTCATCCTGGGTAACAACGTATCATTTGGTCATGAATAAGTTTAGGGCTAAACATTAAATCCTTCTTTATTGAGTTAAATAGTCCTAAGGACTTCATCATAGAAGAGTTCATAATAGGAAGATATACGAATATGATAAAATGCTAGAATAATAATTTTATTCATTAATAATTTAAGTATAAATTACATTCAGCTCAATCATCTACAACATAGATAATTAGCTTTAAGATATAATACCCAACAACTTCCACTTAGACTATAACCATTTAGAGTAGTATTGAATACTCATCTTCTATTTATGATTTTTGAACTCTCTGATTTTGAGGGCTTTAGTTAATGGGTCAGCCATGTTCTTCTTTATATTAATCTTCTGAAGCTCAATGTTACCTCATTCTATGATTTCTTGTACAAGGTGGTAGCGGCGTAGAATGTGCTTGATATGTTGATGTGCCTTTGATTCCCTTGCTTGAGCAATGTGTTGGAAAATCATGTAAGGTTTTATGTATATATTTCGAAACTTTTTTGAAATCAGATGCAACAGAAGACATGGATTAAACTATTTAACCTAATTATGCATGTGATCTAATTACTAAACTCTACATCTAGGATTTATGATATATCAAGATGCAAGCATAAATCTAAAAATTAAATTAGATTGGTATTGATTATATCAATATCCCAGATCTAGAATACTTCTAGAAACCCTAGATCACATCTAGGTGAGATAAGAGATCAAATCTCATACCTTTGCATGGGTTGAGAATACCATAGCTGAAGTTAGATGTTGTCTTTGTTGCTTGGAGTTGCATAGTGTCTGGCCTCTATTGGTCAAGCATATGAAGTCACCACTCTGATCGAAGGTTTGTCGAACAAAGATCCGCTCGAAGTATTAGCTTCTCATGGATCCCTCCTGATGGTCAATCTGTAAAAATTCTTTAGATTTTTTGGACCCTCCAAAAGATGAAGAATAAGAGAAAGATTGAGAGAGAAGTCCAACTCTTGGATCTCCTAACAAATAGAAAAGAAAAGGCTTGAAGAAAGACCTTTAAGAGAAGACTCATCTTTTCTTCAGGACATTAATCATTAATGTCCAAAATCGATCTTCACGCTAGGACAAGAGGAGACCTTCTTCTCTAGAATTTTCCATGCTCCATAACCCTCTTTCTCTTTGATTTTTTTCATAGAAAAATATCATAAAAGTAGAGAAGAAAAATCTTTCAAAGAAAATCTAAGGGAAGACAATCTTCTCTTCTTTTCTCTCTAAATAGGACATCAACATTTGATGTCCAAAAGAAAGCTCCAATGCCCAACAACTTGAGCACCAACCTCCCATTCCCTTCTCCTCTTTTTTCTATCTATTTTTCATGGAATTCTAGAGATTTTTCATGCCCACCTCCTATCAAATAGGAGGTGTCCCATTAACCATCCAAGACTAGGTCAAAATGCTAGTCTAAATAGGACTCTTGGTGGCGTCCAACTTTTGGATGCCTCCAAGTATTTTTTAGCAGAAAATTCTCCATGCATGGAAGGGTGAGAGGGCACATGAAATCTAAGGAAAAGCTGGCATCCAAAAAATATGGGCGTGGGATTTTATTTCAAAGAGAAAAGGAGGTGTTTTGGAATTCAAAGACTCTATTAAATAGAATTCATGGCTTAACCACTTGCTAGTTTTGACTAATTCAAAACTAATTCCAAAACTACCAAGGTGTGGGGTGTGGAATCAATCTTAGGCATGAGAAAACTCATGCACAAGACAAAGGAAGGTGCTAAAAATAATATGGCATGGCTTCCTTTCTTAGGAGCAAGGAAAATGTGGGAGTCCCAGTCCAACTAGGACTCCTTCTATTTGACTAGGTCAAAATTATTTTGAACCCAATTTAAATATTATTTAAACCATATTAATTATAACCCAATTAAGGATGATCCTAGTCCTACTAGAAGCCCAATTAAATCAGATGTAATTAAATTTAAATCTAGTTTAAATCCTAACTTAATTAGAAAATAGGTGCATTCAAGTCCTAGTCTAACAAGGAATTATTTTTTCTTGTAATTGGCTTATCCAATAAACCAATTGAACTTAACCCAATTAAGTCCAAATCAATTCTAATTGAATCTAATTCAATTAGACTTGATCTTAGCCCAATTATTCAATCAGATTGAGTTAATTAGCAATCTAATTGCTAATCGATCCTCCTATAATACTTGCACTTGATCGATCATTAATCGCATTGATAATACGATCACTGAACGATTCTCAATCATCGATCAACCACCTGATCAGGTAGCAATATCTTATGTGTATGATTTCATAGGTTCGAACCTAAGCCAATAGCATAGAAACTAATTTCTATACTAATTAAAATAACCATCTAGTAATGGTACTCAATGTCTGGATAGGTCGAATGGGTGCAAAGCAACATTCTTAGAATCCTAACCTATGGTTACCATAAAATTCATTTCTTTGACCCATAATGCTCAAGATGACTTTGAGTTTGTTGTCAACACTCATATAAGTCATCCATATTATGTTTCAAAATTTTGCAAATCTCATGACTTCTTATGAGGATTACCCAGGCTTAGATTTTGCTAAATTGAAACACAGCAAGACATTCACTCCTAAAGTTAATTAGAAGTGATCAATCTTATCTTGACTCACACACTGACTCTACAAGTACTTGACTATATCCAAAAATCTTATGATCCTATATTAGAAATATAGGTAGTTTGGCACCAAAATACAGTGAGTGCTTGCAAGTTACCATGGTGATCTTAGATCGAAGGGATACTTATATCCATTGACCTTAGCTAGCTACTCTTGATAGTAGAGTGTTACATTGATCATGTTCAATGTAGATATACTTCTATATCCTACCTGCATGCCATACCAGTATCTCCACACCACTTGATCATGAGGACAACCAACGCATATAACATACAGCAACCTATACTCGATAAGTTATCATCCTAATTGATAACTTATCATTTCATCATGAATAATTTAAGAATCATCTGATAAATCTTTCTTAATCAATTAATTATAGTTCTAAAGACTTCATCATAATATACGAGTTTATTTTGAAGAAAAATGAGTATTTTTTTACCATAGGATCGTTCAAATTTGATAAATTTGTAGGAATATTTTAAAAATTTTTCAAACAAATTCTAATCAAATCTAAGAGTTCTCATATCTGATCTTATCTGATATTAAAAAATAAAATTAAAATTAAATTAAATTAAATTTTATATCTTATTTGGATAATCTGATTATCCTGTCGATGATCTGCTGAAGCCCGAATTTTTGGATGTAGCCATGCAAGCACCTGGCCTCCATCGAAGTCCACTCAGGTAAAATCTGGACATGATTTCCTTTTGAATTTAATTACCAAAAATTAGATCTAGATCTAATTTATAGAGCCTTCAAAATAGTCGATGAAGGTAGTGCGTTTGTCTTACGAACACGTCCTATGTCTTCCTAGTCCTTATGCCAACAGCTTGATCTTCCTTGCTAGATTTGCCCAACCTCTTGGGCATGGAGAGGGGAGAGAGAGGACCAGAGGGAGGTATGAAAAAAAGGAGGGGCAGCCTTACAGCATGGTGGATAGGTGCAATCACTAAAACCCTAGGCACAAATAGGGTTTAAATAGATCTTGCTGCACCATGCAGTGCCACATCATTTCAACCAATCAAATTGCTTGATTTAAGATCTTAATCTGATTGGTGGAGTGATGTCATCTGGTCCAATCAAATTAGAGTCCCCTAGAATCCTCCATAGGTGGCGCCATAGATGGATAGGCTCAAACACTTTGGCGCCTAAGTATTTAAAGCCATCATGCAACTCTAGAGTCCCATCTATATGGGATTCTCCCATTTTCCCATGCGCACACTGTTGGAAAATGTGTCCCAAAGCCAATCATCAGTCTATTAATGATTGAGCTACTTTATATTTGTAATTGATTCATTAATAAATAAAATATATTTTTGACATTTTTCATCATAAGTATTCATCTTCTAACGAAATCCATTATTGTGATGAAGTTCTTAGGACTATTTATCTTCGATAAAGAGAGGACTTATCGATTAGTCCTTAAATTTATTCATGACCAAATGATAGGCTATTAATAAGGACGACAGCATCTATCGAGCATAAATCATTGTATGTCATATAGGTTGGTTGTCCTCTTAACCAAAGAGTGTAGAGACACTAGTATGGCATATAGGTAAGATGTATAGGTACATCATCATTGAACGTGATCAACTCTAGAGCATTCTGCTGTCGAGAATATCTTTGATGGGATATAGATAAAAGTATTTCTTTGACCTGAGATCATCTTAATGACCTATAAGCAACTCACTGTGCTTTGATACTAGACTAACTAAATTTTTAATTTAGCAACGAAAGGCTTCTGGGCACAATCAAGTACTTATGAAGTCAGAGTGTGATCAAAATAGGATTGACCACTCCAAGAGTTGGAGAAGTATGTATCACTATATTTCAATATAGCAAAATCTTGACCAGGATAATCCATCAGATGGATTTGATATTTTAAAATATAATGTGGACAACCTGATCAGAGTTGATAGTTGAACTCTGAGGTGTCCTATGAGCATTTTGGTCAAGAAGATGAATTATATGGAAACTATATCTGCATGGGTTCTAAGGATGTTGTTCTACACATTCGACCTATTCAATCGTTGGGTACTATTGCTAAATGGTCACTTTGATTGATAAAAAAATCTATTCCTGTACTATCGACTTAGATTCGAATCTATGAGGTCACATATATTAGAGCTCATGATCTGATCGGATGGTTGATCAATGATTAAGAATCATTCTAGGGTTAAACAATCAATAAGATTGGTGTTTAACTTAGTGCAAGTGCTGCAAGAGGATCGATTAGCAATTAGATTACTAATTGGCTTAATTTGATTAAGACAAAGGACTAAGATTAAGTCTAATTAAAAATAATTTAATTAGATTTAGTTTGGGCTTGATTGGATCAAGTCTAATTAGTTTATTAGATAAGCCAAGTATAAGAAAAAACTAGTCCTAGTTCAACTAGGACTTGGGTCAACATGATTTTCTAATTTGATTAAAAAATTAAATCAAAATTAAATCTAATTTAATATAATTTAATTAAGTTCTTAAATGGGTTAGGGCCTAATTTAATTGGGTTGGTTTGCTCTTAATTTTATTTGATTATAAGACCTTCTTTGACCAAGTCAAAATAGGAGTCTTACTGTGACTAGGACTCCCTATCACTTGCACCACTTAATCCTCATGCCCCACGCCCTTTTGGTTTTTTTTTTATGTAAAAATTCTCCATGCCCAGGGCTTCTCATGCCCCTTCTTTCTTTTCCTCTCCCACTTATTTGGAATAAGTTATGGACATATCCTTTTTGATGGAAAGTTGTTTTGAGTTTGAATTCTATATGATAGAATCCTAACAACTCAAAACTCTTCCCATAGTGTGCCAACCCATCCTTCTTTGTTTCCTCTGATTTATAGGGTAAAAGAGGGATTTTTTGTGCACCCCCCTTGCTAGTCCATGGTAGAAAAAAAGGTGGGGGCGCCCAAAAGTTGGGTGCCCCAATAACTTGCCATTTAATGTCTTTCCTAGTCTAAGAATTTGACCAAACTTGGTCTCTGCATATCTCATTATTTAAAGAGAATTTTTAGCTGAAATTTTCATGAAATATAGAGACTTTGGAGAGATTTGGTGTGTCCAGAAATTAGAGGAAGAGGATCCTTGAGCATGGGGGTTCCATAGGTACCAAACTAGGTGTCTAGGTAAGAGAAAAGAGAAGAAGAAGAGGGTCTTCTTCTAGGACCGTTTTATTCTTCATCTCTCCTCCTTTTGAGTTTTTTTTGAGAGAGTCTTAGATGAAAAAATTCTCCTCTTTCTTCTCATATTTTGGAGGTCCAAGTTTTGAAGAAGGGAGCATCGGATCGATCGTCGAAGTAGGATTAGCATGGTACTAGCATGCTGTGCTGATTTCCTGCATTGAACTTTAGATCAGAGTTCGTAGGCTCATGTGGATGACTCCTAGAGGCTGAACATGTGTGCAACTTGTGATTTCACCCTCAAGTCTAGATCAGCAAGTCAGAATATCTAACTTGCATAGGTAATAGATCTGATCTATTGATTTCATACCTACATTAGATGTAGTGTAGATCTAGATTGATGTGATCAATCTTTCCTTCTTCTTTATATTTTTAATTTTTAATTTAATACAATACCTTGATCATATAATAAAACTGAGATCTAAATATTTATATATTTATTTAAATAAATATTTAATTTATTTAAGTCTTTCGCTACATGATCCTGAAAAAGTTTCAAGATTTACTCGTGAAACCCTAGATCTGGTTCTGCAATTGGTATCAGAGCCTAGATTTTTATTATATAATTTTTATTCTTATTTAAATTATTTCTTAAATTAGATTTAATTTATAATCTAATTATTAAATTTAAAATTAAAAATTTAGATCTCATGAATTGCCATAAGATTGTTCGGCTATAAGTTTTATCCCTTACAGTGAAAAGGTTGTCCTAGTTTGTGATGATCTGACTCTAATCATAAATTTATTAGATTTAATTTTATTTTATTTATAATTTAATAGATTTAAAATAATTTTAGATCTAAAAATAAAATATTTTAGATTACACGGACTACCATAAGGTTGTCCTGCTGTAAGGTCTACCCTTTATAGTGGAAAGGTTATCCTAGTACGTGCTGATCTAAAATATTGATCATAAAATTTTAGATTAGATCTAAAAGATTTTATGATCTAATTAAAAATATTTTAATCTAATTTTAATAATCATAAATATGTTAGATTTGATCTAAAAATATTTATGATTGATTATTATTGAAATTATTTTAATTACATGAATCTATTTAGATTAGATCTAAAGTAGTTTTATATTTATTTTACTTGCATATTGATTATGAATCAAACATACAACTTGGTTGATAGAACCATGTTGTAAAAATATTTTACAAACATAAAAATTATTTTTGAAATCCAAACCCCAATCCTCAGTCCAAAACTTAATTAAAAATTAAGAAGTTGTTTGATTAGGTTCTAGGATTGTAAATTGAAGATCCTATGACACGAATCAAAACACATTGGGTTAATGGGTTAGTGAGGATTAGGTCCATTAGTTGGATAGACCTAAGGTTAGATTAAAGAATAGACTTAATTAGAGAATTGAATAAATCTAATCAATTATTATCTTAGATTAGGTCAAGGATTCTATAAATCAATTATAATAGTTATAGTTGGTCAAGTCCATATTTTTAACAAGAACCAAATGGACTTGATTCTTGGCTAAGAGTTCTAGTTCAAACTATTAGGTTGATCTAATTAAGACTAATTAAATTAGTTGGTGTCTAAGATAAGTTTGGCACATATGATCGGTGGTTTTTAATTGGCAGCCTGCTTACCTAGCCATTTTTGATGGTGTCTAAGGCAAGCTTTGGCAGACCCTTCCATCGATCTCACTTACCTAGCCTTCTTGGTGAGATTGAGTTTTGATCAGATCACTTAACAATTTGAGTTAACCCATGTCAGTTAGGTAAATCAATATGACTGATTTAGATGCTCCCAGACCAGCCTATTAGTGGTCTCCCTTAAGCTAACTTGGTGAAGCCAGTGGGAGGATCATGACAAGCTGGTTAATCTGACCTACTCACTTCTATAAATAAATTCTCTAAAATTATTAGGTTTCTAAAATAAAATAGTTATATGATAACTAGATCATAGCCTCCCATTAAAGTGGATGATAATGGGTCCATCAGTTGAATAATTATTGGAGGCCCAAAGGCTTGGTGCTTATCGGTTGATAGAATTATCATTCATTATATGATCTCTTGGATACATCTTTCTAAATAGTGGTCAGATGGGCCAACCAAAGTTGGGCCTGATCATTCATTAGTTAGATGGACCAAGTATGGTCATGTTAATGGTTGGACCTAACTGGACCCTTTTTTGAGAAGGCCAAAGTCAACTGATTAGGGGCTAGGGCAAAATTTAATTACTAGAAGTTGTTTGGAGAAATAATTGGTTATGAACCTATCCTTAGTGTACATGGGTGGAACAACCAAAATTAGGCTCATGTACAGTCTATGTGGATTCTAGTACCCACTAAGAAATTATGATAATTCCTCGAATTGGAGGTAGAGGCTACAAATTTGAATAAATAGTGGGAGAACCTTTTGATTAAAGTTCAAATCTTTAGGTTTAATGAATCAATTACTAATTAGGTTATATTTTTCCTTTGTGCAGATATGGCCACTTTCTTATCACTCTGATCATTGTTGAACAATGATAAGTTAGTGAGATCCAACTTCGATAGCTGGTACCGAAAGTTGAAGATAGTCTTGGAGCATGAACGGATCCTATATGTGCTGACTGATCCTACACCTGAGCAGCCAGCTGTAATGCATGTGGAACAGTTAAAGACACTTACTAGAAGTGGCTCAGTGATCGGACCATGGTGCATTGCATCATGCTGGCTGCTATGAGCGATGAGTTCAGTTGTAGATTTAAGATGGCTTAGCCAAAGGACATGCTTCAAATATTGGAGGATTCCTTTGGCACACCAGATGACGTAGAAAGACACAAGACTAGTTGTGCTATCTTCAACGTCAAAATGCGGGATGATGCCTCTATCACTGATCATGTATTGTACATGATCGAGTTGATAGAGCGATTGAGCAAGCTCGGCTTTTTCTTACATAAATAGCTTGAAAAAGATGCAATACTGAACTCATTGCCTAAGTCATTTCTCCCATTTCTTACTCATTTCAGAATGAGAAAGCCTGAAGTAGACTACCATGGATTACTAGGATTACTTCAGAACTTTGAGAAGGATCACCAACTCCACAAAGAGTTGGTGAACTTAGTGGGAGGTTCATCTTCTGTCGATCCTTTGGAAAAGGAAAGAAGAATAAGAAAAAGAAAGTTAAGAAGGTGCAAGTTCAGGCTGGGACATCTGTGCAGGGCTAGACCAGGAAGATCAAGTCCGATAAAAGTCAAGTTAAATGCTTCTTTTGCAAGAAGCAGGGGTAGTGAAAAAATAAACTGTCCTTAGTACATTGTCTCTCTAGACCCGAATAGGCAGAGAAAGAAGCAAGCTGTTGTTGGGTAAGGTATTTATATGATAACTTCTTACAATTTCTCTATTTGTGATATTACTGACTAGGTATTGGATACCGATAGCCCTTACTATATTTGCAATTCATTGCAAGGGTTGCAGGTCAGTAGAAGATTCGAGTAAGATGAAAGGTTTCTGAATGTTGGAGATGGAAGGCCAGTTCCAATTCTAGCTTTAGAAATTTTGAAACTTGTATTTGAGTTCCATATCATTGTTCTTAGTGATTATCACTTCTATCCCAATGTCTTTTTAAATATCATTTCTGTAGGCCTTCTGACCAAAAATGATTATGAAATTTTTATAAAGAAATAAATTTGTAATATCATTATGAATGGTGTTACTATTTTCTGTGAACATTTGAATAATGGTGTGTACATGCTATCATAACCTGTTAACGTAGTCTATTCAACTGGCAAGCATCCTAGATTAGATAGTGTGTTAGATATCTACATATGACATTGTAAGCTAGGTCACATAAATAAGAATTGGATAGATAGGTTAACTCAAGAGAAAATCCTCGAAGTCAGTGATTGCGAATCACTTTCAATCTGTGAATCCTATATTCTTGGTAAAATGACCAAGTCACCTTTTACTAAAAAAGGTAAAAGAGCCACTGAGCTCCTAGGTGTAGTACGTACTGATGTATGTGGACCAATGAGCACAAGTGCCAAAGGTGGATATGTCTACTTCATTACTTTCATAGATGATCTATCCAGATATGGGTATGTCTATCTGATGAAACTTAAGTCGGATTCTTTTGAAATATTCAAATGATTCCAAAGTGAAGTAGAAAATCAAACTGGAAGAGTATTAAAACTCTTCGATCTAACCGAGGGAAAAACATTTTCGATGAGTTTCTCACATATCTAGGAAAGAATGAAATTCTCTCCCAATGGACTCCTCCAGGAATACCATAGTATAATGGTGTGTCTGAAAGAAGAAATCGAACTCTGTTAGACATGGTTTGATCCATGATGGATTTTGCCAGCTTGCCGATATCTTTTTGGGGATATGCACTTGAATCGGCTTGTTATATGTTAAATAGGGTTCCAAGTAAGTCATAGTTAAGACTCTATATGAGATATGGACAGGACGTAAACCAACACTATCACACCTTAGGATTTGGAGGTGCCCAACTTATGTCAAATAGTTAGTTACAGATAAACTTGAATCTAGGTCTGACAAGTCCACATTTATAAGGTATCCAAAAGAGATAAAAGGATACTATTTCTACCATGCGGATGAACAAAAGGTGTCCGTCAGCCTTAGGGCAATCTTTTTGAAAAAAAAAAATTTGGTGAAGGAACTATTGCCTCTAAGGTTGAACTTAATGAAGTTCAATAGGTAGAAAAATCGACACTTGTAGCTGAACCAAAATCAAATTTAATTAGATCAAATTCGGAGCCCAGTGTACCTACACTATTAAGGCATTCCGATAAAGTACCGCATCAGTCGGATAGATACTATGATTTGTGGGTCCGAGATGGTAATCCCATCGAACTCGATGAAAATGATGAGGATCTGATCACCTATATGGATGTTATGCAGAGATCTGATTCTGAAAAATGGCTTGAGGCTATGAAATCCGAAATGGAGTCCATGAAGGTCAATGATGTGTAGACATTAGTTGACCCATCCGAAGGGGTTAAATCCATTGGACGTAAATGGGTCTTCAAAAGGAAGAGGGGTGTAGATGGAAAGGTGGAGACCTATAAAGCCCATCTGGTTGTCAAGGGGTATCATCAATGTTATGGTATTGACTATGACGAGACGTTCTTTCCTATGGCAATGCTCAAGTCTATTCGGATTATGCTTGCAATAGTTGTCCATCTGGATTATGAGATCTAGCAGATGGATGTGAAGATAGCTTTGCTGAATGGAGAGTTGACCGAAAAGATGTATATGATGCAACCTGAGGAGTTCACATCCACAGTGAGTCTATGGTGTGCAAGCTTCAGGAATCCATTTATGGACTGAAGCAGGCATCTCAAAGTTGGAACATGCATTTTGATAAAGTGATCAAAACGTATGGCTTCGTTAAGAATGGAGAAAAACCCTATATTTATAAATGGACAAATGGTCCAGTAGTGGTATTTCTTATTTTGTATGTGAATGACATTCTCTTAATCGAGAATGACATCTCTGTACTGTAGGGAATAAAAGTCTGGTTGTCATCATAATTCTCCATGAAGGACTTGGGTGAAGCATCCTACATCCTAAGAATGAAGATCTAAAGGAATAGATCTAAAAGGATGCTTATATTATCCCAGTGTGGGTACATAGATAATGTGCTAAAAAGGTTCAGTATGGAGAATTTCAAAAAAAGCTATCTTTCGATAGGCCATGAAATTTCTTTCTCTAAGAAGGATTGTCCGATAACTCCTGAAGAGAGAGAGAGAGCATATGAGTAGAGTCCTATATGCTTCGACAGTGGGATCTATCATGTACGCCATGATATGTACGAGACCAGACGTGGCATACTCATTAGAAGTAATGAGTAGATACCAGTCTGACCTTAGAGAAAACCAATGAAAAGTGGTTAAAGCTATACTTAAGTATTTGAGAAATACTAAGGACCAATGGTTGATTTATGATGAGTCAGATCTAAAACTTATGGGATTTATAGACTATAATTTTCAATCTGACCATGATGACAGCAGAAGCATGTCAGGATATATCTTTACTCTAAATGGTGGAGCCATCTGCTGGAAGAGTTTCAAGCAGCATACTATGGCAGACTCTGTTTGCAAAGCAGAGTATGTGGTAGCATCAGATGCAGCACAAAAAGCTATGTGGCTGAGAAAGTTTATCACCGAGCTTGGAGTAGCATCCTCTCTTGATGGTCCAATCCTACTTTACTACAACAGCACTGGTGTCATTGCTTAGACGAAAGAACCAAAGGTACATCAGTGGACAAAGCACATTCTACATCGCTTTCACCTAGTCCGAGAGATCGTGGATTGAGATGATGTCGACCTTCAGAAGATCGACAAAAAGAAGAATCTGACTGATCCTTTCACTAAAGCTCTGGTAATAAAGGAGCTCAACAACCATAAGTCGAAGATGGATATTAGATACTATGCCGAGTGACTTTAGGACAAGTGGGAGTTGTTGGAAAATATGTCCCAAAGCCAATCGTCAGCCTATTGATGGTTGAGCTACTTTATATTTGTAATTGATTTATTAATAAATAAAATATATTTTTGATATTTTTTATCATAAGTATTCATCTTCTAACAAACTCCATTGTTGTGATGAAGTCCTTAGAACTATTTAGCTTCGATAAAGAGAGGATTTATCGATTAATCCTTAAATTTGTTCATGACCAAATGATAGGCGGTTAATAAGGACGACAGCATCTATGGAGCATAGGTCGCTGTATGCCATATAGGTTGGTTGTCCTCTTAACCAAGGAGTGTGAAGACATTGGTATGGCATATAGATGAGATATATAGGTACATCGTCATTGAACGTGACCAACTTCAGAGCATTCTACTATCGAGAATATTGCTGATGGGATATAGGTATAAGTGTCCCTTTGACCTAAAATCATCTCAGTGACCTGCAAGCAGCTCATTGTGCTTTGGTACCAAACTAACTGAATTTCTAATTCAATAATGGAAGGCTTTTAGGCATAGTCAAGTACTTGCAAAGTCAGAGTGTAATCAAGATGGGATTGATCACTCCAAGAGTTGGAGAAAAATATATCACTATATTTCAATATTGCAAAACCTTGGCCAGGATAATCCATCAGATGGATTTGATATTTTGAAATACAATGTGGACAACCTGATCAGAGTTGATAGTTGAACTCTGAGGTGTCTTATAAGCATTTTGGTCAAGGGGATGAATTATATGAAAACTATATCCACATGGATTCTAAGGATGTTGTTCTACACATTCGACCTATCCGGCCGTCGGATACCATTGCTAGATAGTCACTTTGATTGGTATAGAAATCTATTTCTGTACTACCAACTTAGGTTCAAACCTATGAGGTTATGTACATTAAAGCTGATGATCTGATCAGATGGTTAATCAACGATTAAGAATCATTCTAGGGTTAAACAATCAATATGATTGGTGTTTAACCTAGTGCAAGTATTGCAGGAGGATCAATTAGCAATTAGATTGCTAATTGGCTTAATTTGATTAAGCCAAAGGGTTAAGATTAAATTTAATTAAATATAATTTAATTAGATTTGGTTTCGGCTTGATTGGATCAAGTCTAATTGGTTTATTGGATAAGCCAAGTGCAAGAAAAAACTAGTCCTAGTTCAATTAGGACTTGGGTCAACCCGATTTTCTTATTTGATTAAAAGTTAAATCAAAATTAAATCTAATTTAATCTAATTTAATTAAGTCCTTAAATGGGTTAAAGTCTAATTTAATTGGGTTGGTTTGCTCTTGATTTTATTTAATTAAAAGATCTTGTTGGACCAAGTCAAAATAGGAGTCCTAGTATGACTAGGACCGCCATTAACTTGCACCACTTAATCCTCATGCCCCATGCCCTTTTGTTTTGTTTTCTTATGTGAAAATTCTCCATGCCCAGGGCTTCTCATGCCCCTTTTATCTCTCCCTCTCCCACTTATTTGGAATAAGTTATGGACATATCCTTTTTGATGGAAAGTTGTTTTAAGTTTGAATTCTATATGATAGAATCCTAACAACTCAAAACTCTTCCCATAGTGTGCTGACCCATTCTTCTTTATTTCCTCCAATTTCTAGGGTAAAAGAGGGATTTTTTATGCACCCCCCTTGCTGGTCCATGGTAGAAAAAAAGGTGGGGGCGCCCAAGAGTTGGGCGCCCCAACAACTTACCATTTAATGTCTTTCTTAGTCTAAGAATTTGACCAAACTTGGACTCTGCATATCTTATTATTTAAAAAGAATTTTTAGCTAAAATTTTTATTAAATATAGAGCTTTAGGAGAGGTTTGGGGTGTGCAAAAATTAGAGGAAGAGGATCCTTGGGCATGGGGGTTCCATAGGCACCAAACTAGGTGTCTAGGTGAGAAAAAAGAGAAGAAGAAGAGGATCTTCTTCTAAGGCTGTTTTATTCTTCATCTCTCCTCCTTTTGAGTTTTTTTTTAAGAGAGTCTCAAATCAGAAAAATCTTCTCTTTCTTCTTATATTTTGGAGAGTCCAAGTTTTAAAGAAGAAAGCATCGGATTGACCATCGAAAAAGTATTAGCATGGTACTAGCATGCTGTGCTGATTTCCTGCATCGAACTTTAGATCAGAGTTCGTAGGCTCGTGTGGATGACTCCTAGAGGCCGGATGCATGTGCAGCTCGTGACTTCATCCTCAAATCTGGATCAGTAAATTAGAACATTTAACTTGTACAGATAATAGATCTGATCTATTGATTTCATACCTGCATTAGATGTAGTGTAGATCTAGGTTGATGTGATCAACCTTTCCTTCTCCTTTATATTTTTAATTTTTGATTTAATATCATATCTTGATCATGTAATAGATCTAAGATCTAGGTATTTATATATTTATTTAAATAAATATTTAATTTATTTAAGTCTTTCGCTGTCTGATCCTAAAAAAGTTTTAAGATCTACCTATGAAACCCTAGATCTGGTTCCTACACGCACGCCAACTAGGGGTGTGCGCACATATTTGTGCATGGAATCCAAGGGGGCGTGCACTCCAAGGAGATGTCCAAAGGAGGCACCCATCCCTATCCTTTTTTTCTATATTGAGACATCTCATGTCTCGATAGTGATAGAAAATGGCAGGTGGCGATAAGAATTAGTGGATATTGTCTTATTTCCATTTGATAGATTAAGACATTTCTTTTCTGATCTAGACAAGCTCCAGTTAGACAAACACAAATCCATACAGGATTCTCTGATAAGTCCAAACCAATTTGGCTCAGTCGAGACAAACCAAAAAGACTACAGAAGGAAAAAGATAAGCTCAATCATGTGCTAGCATGATTTTCTTGAACCTAATTGGATCTAATCCAAATCAATCGAGCTAAGTTAGCTTGATTGATCACTTCTAGATCCAAATTTTTGTTTGTGTGACTCAGTTAGGTTCAGTTCTATATGATAATGAGATATGTCACAATCTCCATCATTAATATTATCGAAACATCTTTCGATGGACCAAAACTTTTTCAATTCATACAATTAGAATGATCGATCATCAAGATCATTCTAATTGCTCCCAAAATCCGCCAGTGACACCTAGCAGTATGTGGTGGCAACCCATAAGAACTTAAAGTGATCCTCTTAGTGTAGCTAACAGTGTGATTGGGTTCTTCTATCTTGAGCCCCAATAGGATTAACGTTAAGGTGAACTCATCAAACCCAATATCCATCATATGAATTAATCATTTGATTTGAGTCCAATGTGAAACCCTAATAGAAACTCTTTCTATCATCTCCACACTACCATGGCTATAGGTTTATGGACTCAATCTTATGATTATCATAGAGCTACTCCTCATCTACTGAGGTAGATAAATCCCCTATTGATGCAATCCAATTCCAACAATTAACATGCTATAGCCAACATACACCTCAGGGTTCTAAATATCTAGAAAATCGAGTTATGATATAGTCAAACTATAACATCCTTAAGGTGAACTGTCGATGCACCTCAGGTCAAAGAACCAGATACACCACTACAGCATCAAGCCAGTCATCAACAAGAAGGTAGATTTTCTTCTGACTGCTCGAGGTGGTCATGCTCCGTGCCCTCATTTTTTAATGAGTACCTATACTCTCGCTCCGGTATCTCCACACCATAGACTCAAGACTCATCTATCCTAAGAAAGTGATCGTACTTTAACCTTTCAGATCGATTACCATCCTCATGATAATTTTATGATTAGGAATAGTTTATGAGTTAATTATGATAATTCATGTCTTAAATTTTTAACTCTTAAAAATATAAATTATCATTACCATTAACTCAAAGGATGTATCATAGATACTTTAAATACACAATGTGATAGAAAAATAATTTTTTTATTAATTTATAGTTAAAATTATAAAGTTATCCCTAGAAGTATATTACAAGTGTTAGCCAATCTAGCTTCTAGGGCACACATCTAACAAACTCCCACTTGACCTAAAGCCAATTGGCTATAAATCTAAGTCCCATCTTCTTAAGATGGGCTTCGATCTTCTGCTGTCCCAATGGCTTCATCAGTGGGTCAGCCATATTATCTACGGTGTCGACTCTCTTTACCTTGATGTATCTCTTCTCAAGATAATCATGGATGAGGTGGAATCACCTCTCGATGTGCTTGAATTTTTGGTGAGACCTCGGCTCCTTAGCTAGGGCTATAGTGCACCATTGTTGTCGCAGTACAAAGGAATGGCATCCGATGGCATCACTCCAAGCTCTATGGTAAATTTCTTGTATCATAATGCCTTCTTCATAGCTTTTGATGTAGCAATGTATTCTGTTTCCATAGTGGAGTCTACTATCACCATCTGCTTAAAACTTTTCCAGCTAATAGAACCACCATTGCATATAAACAGACTTTCAGATGTCGACTTTCGATCATCTATGTCGGACATAAAGTTCGAGTCTGTATACCCCTGAACTTGGAGTTATTTATTATCAAAGAGTAAAAACATATCCTTAGTTCTTCTCAAGTACTTAAGGATATACTTCACAGAAGTCCAGTGTTCTTTGTCTGGATTCAACTGATACATGCTCGTGACACTCACAGCATGGACGATATCAGATCATGTACATAGCATGACATACATGAGGCTCCCTATTGTCGAAGCATAAGGGATCTTGCTCATGCATTCAATCTCCTCAAGTATGCTAAGACATATTTTCTTGGAGAGATGAATGCCATGTCTAAAGGATACTAGATCCCTTTTGGAGTTTTCCATGCTAAACCTCTTTAGCACCTCCTCTATATATATCTTCTGTGAAAGTCCTAGCATTCTATTCGGTCTATCTCTATAGACCTTAATTCCTAGAATAAAGGATTCTTCTTCTATGGCTTTCATAGAGAACTTTTTAGACAACCACATTTTGACCATTATCAATATAAGAATATCATTCCCAATTAGGAGGATGTCATCCATGTACAATACGAGGAAGACAACAGCACTCCCACTGATCTTTTTGAATACATACAGCTTCTCATTTTTTATGAAACCAAATGATTTGATCACATCATTGAAACGAGCATTCCAGCTCCGAGATGCTTGCTTAAGTCTATATAAGGATCTTTGCAGCTTGCATACTTTGTGATCACCATCACTGGATGTGAAATCAAGGAGCTATTCTATATAGATATTTTTCTTAGGATATCTATTTAAGAATGCTGTTTTCACATCCATTTATCATATTTTATAATCAAAATAGGTTGCAACAGCAAGCAATGTGTGGATGAATTTAAGCATGGCTACTGGCAAAAAGGTATCCTGATAGTCAATGCCTTCACTGACCATACCCTTTCACTACGAGCCTTACTTTGAATATTTCTACATTCCCATCGGCACCTATCTTTTTGTTGAAGATCTATTTACATCCAATAGGTATTATACCTTCAGGTGGATCTACCAAGGTCTAGACTTGGTTCAAGCACATTGAGTCAATTTTTGATCTCATTATCTCTAACCATTTTTTGGAGTCGATATCTGATATTGCCTCATCATAGGTCTTGGGATCATTATGATGAAGCCCATTTTCCATAAGGAATATTTTCTCAACATCCTCTAAAATAGTATCTAAGTACATTTCAGGAGGATAGAAAACCATAGTTGATTTTCGAGGTGGAGGAGGTGGTGTTTGGACTGGCTTAATCTAATTGAATTCATAGGTTCCTTAGCTCGTTGCTATTCAGAGATCTTCTCCTCGAGCCTGATCTATCTTCCGATGCCACCATCCTGAATAAACTATTTTTTAAGAAAAATGGCATGTCGACTCATAATCACATTATGGTCTTTTTAAAGATAGAAATAATTTCTAATGACTCTTTAGGATATCTAATGAATCGAGATCTAATGAACCTAGATTTTAACTTATCCATCTATTGTCTCTTGACATGAGCTGGACAACCTTAAATTCTGAGGTGACTCAGATTTGATTTCTTACCATGCCATATCTCATATGGTGTGGTAGGAATGATTTTAGAAAAAATTCTATTTAGTAAATATATTACGGTCATTAGACTATGTTCCTAAAGAAAATCAAAGAGGTCCATGAAGCTCATCATGGATCAGACCATATCTAATAGGGTCTAATTTCTCCATTCTAAAATTTCATTGAGTTGAGGCATTCTAGGTAGAATCCATTATAAGACTATGCCATTATCATTGAGATAGTCCAGGAATTCTCGACTAAGGTATTCACCTCCTTGATTTGATCAAAGAACCTTAATGAATTTTCTTATTCATTTTTCTACTTCAAGTTTGAATGTCTTAAACTTTTCAAAGGCTTCAGACTTATGTCACATCAAATACACATACCCACACTAAGATAAATCATTGGTAAAGATGATGAAGTAGATATAATTACCTCTGGCCGACACATCAAATGGGCTGCACACATCTTTGTGTACCAGGGCAAGTAGATCTGTGGCCCTTTTCTCATATCCTATAAAAGAGAGCTTGGTCATTTTGCCATGAAGGTATGATTCATAAATCGGATATGACTCAAAAGTCAATAGACTTAATAGCTCGAATTTGTCCAATTTGTTAACCCTATCTTCTGCTATATTATCTAGCCTAAGGTGCCATAGATATCTATCATCTAGACTATCTCTAGGTCACTTTGATCCTATAGCATTTATATTTTGCTCGATATTGAAAATAGAAACATCAATATATAACTAGTAGAGACCATTTATAAGAAAACCACTTGCAATTTTATTTTTTTCAAAAAAAATATTATGATGGTCCTTAAGAAAACTAATTACATAAACTTCTTATGCTAAACAAGAAATAAAAATCAAATTCCTGCTTGGTACAGGCACATAAAAATAATCTCTAAATACTAAATCTAATTCTGACGATGGTTGAAGAGGATAGATTTCCATGGCCATAGCAGCAACTCTTGCTCTATTCCCGACGTGCAAGATCATCTCACCATCCCTCAGCCTCCTGCTCTCCTCAAGATCCTGCATAGAAGTGGACAAATGAGCACTAGAACCAAAATCAAGCATCCAACTAGATGTAGAAGAAGCCATTAAATTGGATTCAATTACGAGCATACCTCCAGAAGGACCTACCCCCTTCTTGTTCTTCAGACAGGCCTGGTATAAAGGATGGTTCTACTTCTAATGGCCGTCTGTATTATAATGGAAATACTTTTCTTTGTTGGTGGCCTTCTTCTTCAGCTCTCCCTTCTTCTTCTTTCCTTCATCTATCTTTTACTTCTTTGCAAACTTCTTCTTCTTTCCAAAAGACTTTCTTTTGGAGGAAATCCGCTCCATAAAAAACACTGAGCCCTTTGAACCTTTCAAAGAAAGCTCAACAGTAACCAATATGTTCATCAATTCAATTAAAGTACATTGCAGCTTGTGCATATGGAAGTTCATAATGAACTACCCATATGCATCAGTCAAGGATTGCAAGATCACATCAATTTATAAGTCTCTATCTAGCTTGACACCGAGCTTCTCAGGCTCTTCTAAGTTCTTGATCATCATCAAAAAATGATATTGGACTGACTATCCATCATGTATTTTAGCCTTGAAAAGTCTTCTTATGACTTGATACTTGGCTGCATGACTCTCCTCAACAAACAACTCTTGTAGGTGAGCCAACATTTGGTGAGCAGTCTTGATGTCCTCATGTTGGTGCTGAAGCTCATCAGATATCGAGTCCAACATGTAGTACCTAGCTTTATTATTTTCGTCCATCCATTTTTGTAGAGATGCTTTCTATTCAGCGACTAGACAGGCTGGTAAGGTGGGGGGGCCTGATCCAATACATGATTCAGCTTTTCAAAATCCAAAATAATTTTATAGTTCCAGAGCCAATCTCATAATTGGATCCGATCAATCTGTGGGTGTCCAAGATACGGGCTAGTGGGTTAGACACATACATTTTTCTATAAAGAGTTAAAGTTTTTAGTTAGATTTTGTAATTATACTTGACTAATTTATTTAGGAGTTTTATTTTTTAAATAAATTAGACTTCCATTATTTTTTCGAATCTCTACACTTCCTTGGCAGAGATGTGAAAATCTCTGCAATCAATTAATTTTTAATGGATGCTACAGCTCCATCGACTGGCTCACCATCTCACCTAATAGTTATTGATGATGAGTCAACCGATGAGTGGACAACCCTTGTCTAATGATTCTCTAATCATGGTACATCCAAACCTGATCTCTAATTCATGAAGCTTACCGTGTCTGAAATATTGCTCCACTTCTTAGTTAAGTCAGACCCACCATTTGTATTAATTGGATTCTTGATTGGATCTCTCACTGTCTCCAAAATATTGAGCCTAACCCATCCTCCAACCCATAGCATCCAATGCTTAATAGACATGATTGCATCTTTTTGGTGTAACTGAATTACTATAACTTATCGAGAATAATGGTGGAAGATCTATGACTTAATATTTTTTTAGAAAGATTTAATTTTGGTTTCTTTAAACTTGACTTGACTCAGTCATAATAATTATGACTAACTTAGTGGCATGGGTTAGCTCGAATTGTTAGCCACCTCAAATCAGAACTAGGTCGACCCAAATGGCCAGATAAGTGAGATCGATGGAAGGGATATGTTATTAACTCGATAAGAATGCATTCAGATTGAGTAGCTCCTAATTAAAAATTAGTTGATCATATCCGTCAAACTTATCTTAGATACCAAATTATCAAACCAAAATTAATCAGATTAGCCTACAATCCAGGCTCGAACCATAAAGCTGAATTAAGTCTTAACTTGGTCGACCATATATTACTGTGAGTCGATCTTGATCCAGACTTAATCCTATTGGACTGATCAATTCTAAGCACTCTTGATCCCACCTAACCAACTCTTGATTTGGTTTGATTAATCACTAGATCTAATTGAGCTACCCAAGTCTGAACCCAAATTTATGAAGGTGTCTTAGATATAAAAATTCATAATTTTTAGATCTAATCTATTTCATAATCTTAATTCTTAATTAAGTTTGGATTTATAAATAGAAACATGCAAAAAATTCTAGAATTTCAGGATCTAGGATTTTGTAGAAAAGTAAGTTTTTAATTTCTGATTAAGGATAAACGTGCAGCACCCCTACATGCCATAAGAGCATCCCATCGAATGAAAAGAGAGGGCCTTTAAATTCTTCTTACTCTTATGACTGGATAGCCAAGGAGAATGCCTTAATCAGAAATAAATACTATACTATAAAATATTAAGATCTACAACATATATCATATATAAAATCATAGATCTAATCATGCATGTTCTGTATACATCTCATATATCATTTATTAAATCATAAATGAATACTTTCAGATCTAATATATTACATATAAAATCTAAAAAATAAAATTTTAAATTAATCACATCAAATAAAACTTTATTCTAGATAAAGAATAGAACTATTCTACAACTAGTCTAGGCATGCATCTATCATATCTCATATGAACATTTAAGTATTTAATTTTTTATATTTTAGATCTGATTATAATATTTATAACATCAAAAAAATAGAAATAAATAGATCTAAAAAATTATTTTAATCATATCAAAAAGAAAAAAAATTATACAAGACTATACATAGAATAATTCTACACCTAGTCTAGATATGCATCTCATACATTATTGATATGAATCTAATTTTTTTAATTTTTTGATTTTAGATTTAATCACATCTGATTTGATATCTAAAATTTTTTAATCTTAGATCATAAAAGTAAAAAAAATCTAAAATAGATCTGAAGAACCACTAACCTGGCTCTGATACAATTTGAAGAAAAATCAGCATTTTTCCGTCATAGGATCGTTCAAATCTGATCAAATTTATAGAAATATTTCAAAATTTTTTAAATAAATTTTAATCAAATTTGAGAGTTCTTAAATCTGATCCTATAGATCTAGTATTAAAAAATAAAATTAAAATTAAATTAGATCTAATTTAATACCTTATTTGGGTAATCTAATTATCCTATCAATGATTTGCTGAAGCCTGAGGTTTTGGATGTAACCATGCAAGCGCCTAGCCTCTACTAAAGTTCACTCAGGCAAGATCTAGATGTGATCTCCTTTTGAATCTGATTACATAAAATTAGATCTGGATTTGATTCATGGAGCCTTCAAAATAGTCGATGAAGGCAGCGCTCTCATCTCACGAACACATCGTATGTCTTCCTAGTACTTGCACCAACAGCTTGATCTTCCTTACTAGATTTGCCCAACCTCTTGGGTGTGGAGAGGGAAGAGAGAGGACTAGAGGGAGGTGTAGAAGAAAGGAGGGGTAGCCTTACAACATGGTGGATGGGCGCAATCACTAAAACCCTAGGCACATACAGGGTTTAAATAGATCTTGCTGTGCCATATAGTGCCACATCACTTCGACCAATTAAATTGCTTGATTGAATCAAATCTTAATCTAATTGATGGAGTGATATCACATGATCCAATCAGGTTAGAGTCCCCTAGAATCCTCCATAGGTGTTGCCATAGATGGATAGGCCCAAACACTTTGGTGCCTAAGTGTTTAAAGCCATCATGCAACTCTGGAGTCCCATCTGTATGGGACTCCTCAGATGGGACTCCTCCCTTTTCCCCATGTACTAGAGGCATGCACACATATTTGTGCATGGAATCTAAGGGGGTGTGCACCCCAAGGAGATCTCTAAAAGGGGCACATGCCCCTACCCCTTCTTTCCTGCATTGAGACATCTCATGTCCCGATAGTGATAGGAAATGGTAGGTGGCAACAAGAATTAGCAGGTGTTGTCTTGTTTCCATTTGATAGATTAAGATATTCCTTGTTTGACCTAGACAAGCTCCAATTAGACAAACACAAACCATTACAGGATTCTTTGGTGAGCCCAAATCAATTTGGCTCAGCTGAGATGAATCAGAAAGACAATAAAAGGAGAAAGTTAGGCTCAATCGTGTACTAGCATGATTTTTTTGAACCTAACTGGATCTAATCCAAATTAATTAAACTAGGTTAGCTCGATTGATCATTTTCAAATCCAAACCCTTGCTTATGTGATCCAGTTAGGTTTAGTTTCATATGGTAATAAGATATTTCACAATCTCTATCATTGACATCATCGAAACATCTTTCAATGGATCAGAATTTTTTTGATTCATACAATTTGAATGATCGATCATGAAGATCATTCTAATTGCTCCCAAAATCTATCAGTAATACCTAGTAGTATATGATGGCAACCCATTAGAACTGAAAGCAAACCTCTTGGTGCAGCTAACAGTGTGATTGGGTTCTTCTATCTTGAGCCCTGATAGGATTAGGGTTAAGGTGAACTTATCAAACTCAATATCCATCATATGAATTAATCATTCGATTGGAGTCCGATATGAAATCCTAATAGAAACTCTTTCTATCATCTTCACATTGCCATGGCCATAGGCTTGTGGACTCAATCTCAGGATCATCATGGAGCTACTTCTCACCTACCGAGGTAGATAGATCCTCTATTGGTGCAATCCAATTTCTATAATGAACATGCTATAGCCAACATACATCTTAAGATTTTAAATGGATAGGAGATCGAGTTATGATGTAGTCAAACTATAACACCCTCAAAGTAATTATCGATGCACCTCAAATCAAAGAACCAGACACACCACTGCAACATCGAGCCAGTCATCAACGAGAAGGTAGACTCCCTTCTAACTGCTCAAGGTGGTCATACTCAATGCCCTCATTCTCTAATGAGTACCTATACTTTCGCTCTGGTATCTTCATAGCGTAAACTCAAAATTCATCTATCCTAAAGAAGCGATCTACACCAATCTTTCGAATTGATCACCATCCACGTAATGATCCTATGGTCAGGAGCAGTTTATGAGTTGATTATGAAAATTCATGTTTTAAATTTTTAACTCTTAAAAATATGAATTATCATTATCATTAACTCAAAATGGATGTATCACAGACATTTTAAATATACACTATGATAGAAAAATAATTATTTTATTAATTTATAGTCAAAATTATAATTTTTTTTCTAGAAGTGTATTACAAGTGTTAGCCAATTTTGCTTCTATGACACACATCTAACATATTTAAGGAAGATATACCTTTTATGATGAATAAATCAGACAACTATTGTTATTTGATAATTCATATACTAATTTCAGTCATCTATAACTTAGATGATTAGCTTTAGGACATATTTTCTAACAACTCCCACTTGGACTAAAGTTAATCAGAATAATATCAAATATCCTATCTTTCACTTGAGCTCGTAGAACTCCTTAGTTATGAGGTTTAGCAAATGGATCAATCAAGTTCTCCTTTTTCATCGATCTTCATGAGGTCGACGTCATCTTGATCTAAAATCTAAGGTGATAGTGATGCAGAAGATGCTGTTCCTATGGTATACCTTTGATTCTTTAGCTTAAGCTATAGCTCTAGTGCTACATTAGGACTGGACCATCGATAGAGGGTGCCTCTCCCAACTTGATAATGAGCCTTTGCAACCACACAGCCTACGTAGTAGCATTAGATGCCACGATGTACTCAACATTACTAATAAAATAGGCTACAATATTCTGCTTGAAATTTTTCCAGCAAATTACTCCTCTAATTAAGGTAAATTTATAATCTGACACTCTTCTGTTGTTGTCTTTATCTAACTAAAAACTAGAATCAAAATATTTCATAAGTTTTAAGTTAGTTTCTCCATATATGAGTCACTGGATCTTAGTATTCTCAAATACTCAAGAATTGTCTATATAATCTTTCAGTGGTTCTCACTTGGATCAAATTGGTATCTGCTCACTACCTCTAGTGAGTATACCATGTCTGGTCTTATACATGGATTAAGATAATCCAAGCATCCTTTTAAATCTCTCTCTGTAGATCTCCATCCTTAGGTTGTAAGATATTTCTCCCAAATCTTATATGGAGAATAAAGATGACAGCTAAACCTTTAATTCCTATAATGCTGGAATATCATTCTTGATTAAGAGAATATCATCCACAAACAGCATAAGAAATAATACTACAGAACCATTTATCCATTTATAGGTACAGGGTTCCTCTTCATTCATAACGAAGACATATGATCTAATCGTATGTTCCAACTCTAAGATGATAGCCAAATGGGCTTTATAGGTCTTCACCTTCCCATTTGCGCCATTGTGATCCAATTTGAAAATCCATTTACACCCAATGAGTTTTATCTCTTCAGGTGAATCAACTAGTGTCCACACACTATTGATTTTCATGGACTCTAATTTGAATTTCATGGCTCCAAGCCATTTTTCAGAGTCAAACCTCTACATAGCATTCATATAAGTGATTGGATCCTTGTTGTTCTCATTGAGTTTAATAGGATCATCATCCTGAACCTAGATATTGAGGTATCTGTCTGGTTAGCACGGTACTCTATTGAATTTTCTTAATCGTGCCACATTAATGGGCTCTGAGTTTGATCTAATCAAATTTGATTCTGTAGGTTTACTAGATTGTATTCATTTTTTTCATCAATTAAACTTTCTCAAGTTCAACTTGACAGACATAAATTCCTTCTCTAAGGAACTTCTTTTCGAAAAAAAATGTCCTATTGCTAAGAATAACTTTTGTTCTTCAGTATGGTAGAAGTAATAATCCCTAATTTTCTTAGGTCATCCTACAAATAAATACCTATTATATCAAGATCCAATTTTATCTATGTGCAAACATTTGACGTAAGCCACTCAACCCCTAATGTGAAAGTGAGAGAGTCTAGGCCTATGTCTGATCTATATCTCATATGGAATCTTTGTAACAAATTTACTTGGAATATTTTTTAGAGTAAAACAAGTAGTCACAAGACCATAACCTTGAAACAAGAAAACTAGTAAATTTCATCATGGATCAAACCATGTCTAACAAAATTCCATTTCTTCTTTCCGATGCAGCAATAACTTGTGGTGTTTCGGGAGGAACCCACTATAAGAGAATTCTATTCTCTCTTAGTTATGTCAAAAACTCATTTGATGAGTATTTGCCTCCTCGATCTAATGAAAAATTCTAATATATTTTTTTAATTAAATCAAATTTAATTAAATTTAAATCTAATTTAAATCCTAACTTAATTAAGAAATAAGTGCATTCAAGTCCTAGTCTAACAAAAAATTATTTTTTCTTGTAATTGATTTATCCAATAAACTAATTAGACTTAACCCAATTAAGTCTAATTAATTCTAATTGAATTTAATTCAATTAGACTTGATCTTAGCCCAATTGCTCAATCAGATTGAGTCAATTAGCAATTCATTTGCTAATCGATCCTCCTGCAATACTTATACTTAATTGATCATCAATCGCATTAATGATTCGATCACTGAATGATTCTCAATTATTGATCAACTATCTATTAGATAGTAACCTCTTATGTGTGTGATCTCATAAGTTCGAATCTAAGCTGGTAGCATAGGAACCAATTTTTGTATCAATCAAAATGACCATCCAGCAATGGTACCCAACATCTGGATAGGTCGAATGTATGCAAAGTAATATTCTTAGAACCCTAGCCTATGGTTACCATATAATTCATTCCTTTGACCCATAATGCTCAGGATGACTTCGAGTTTGCTGTCAACACTCATACAAATCATCCATATTGTGTTTCAAAATTTTATAAATCTCATGACTCCTCACGAGAATTATCCAGGCCTAGGTTTTGCTAAATTGAAACACAGTAAGATATTCGCTCCTGAAGTTAATTAGGAGTGGTCAATCCCATCTTGACTCACACACCGACTTTATAAGTACTTGACTATACATAGAAACCTTTTGATCCTGTATTAGAAATATAGATAGTTTGGCACCAAGTACAGTGAGTTGCTTACAAGTCACCATGGTGATCTCAGATCGGAGGGACACTTATACCCATTAGCCTTAGCTAGCTACTCTTAATAGTAGAGTGCTATATTAATCACATTCAGTGTAGATGTACTCCTACATCCCATCTGCATGCCATACCAATATCTCCACACTACTTGTTATGAGGATAACCAATGCATATGACATATAGTGACTTATACTCGATAAGTTATTATCTTAGTTGATAACTTATCATTTGATTGTGATCAATTTAAGAACCATCTGATAAATACTTCTTTATCAATTAATTATGATTATAAGAACTTCATCATAATATAGGAGTTCATTTAAAGAAGATAGATCTTTTATGATGAATAAGCTAGATAACTATTATTATTTGATAGTTCATATACTAATTTTAATCATCTATAATTTAGATGATTGGCTTTAGGACACATTTCCTAACACTATAGCTCCAATGCTGTCACAGTAAAGCAGAACCGAACCATCCAAGGAGGATGCCACTCCCAGCTCGTCGATGAACTTCAGCAGCTACACAGCATCCTTCACAGCATCGGATGCCGCGACATCGCTTCACATATAGAATCGACCATAGTGTGCTGCTTGAAACTCTTCCAGCCGATCGCTTCATCATTCAGGATAAATACATAACCTAACACACTCTTATTATCATTATGATCTAATTGAAAATTAGAATTAGTATATCCCATAAGTTTTAAGTTAGCACCTCCATAAATGAGCCACTAGTCTTTAATATTTCTCAAATATTTCAATATTATTTTTATAACTTTTCAGTGATTCTCACTCAGATTAGATTGGCACCTACTCACTATCCCTAGTGAGTATGCCACATCCCATTTCATATATGTGATGGTGTACATAATAGAATCAACTATCGAAGCATATGGTATTCTACTCATACGCTCTCTCTCTTGAGGAGTTGATGGACAATTCTTCTTTGAGAGAGTAATTTCATGACCTATCGGAAGATAGCCTTTCTTGAAATTTGACATGCTCAACCGCTTCAGCATGGTATCGATGTATGTGGACTAGGATAATCCAAGCAATCTTTTAGATCTATTTCTATAGATCTTCATTCCTAGAATTTAGGAAGCTTCTCCCAAGTTCTTCATGGAGAATTAAGATGACAACCAAATCTTTATTTTCTATAGTGCAGGGATGTCATTCTCGATTAAAAGAATATCATCTACATACGATACAAGAAATACAACCATAGAACCATTAGTCTATTTATACATGCAAGATTTCTCTCCATTCTTAACAAAGGCATACATTCTGATCATCTTATCAAAATGCATGTTTCAACTCCGAGATGTCTACTTTAATTCATAAATGGATCTCTGAAGCTAGCACATCTTAGACTTATCTGTGAATGTGAACCCCTCAAGCTGTATCATATACACCTCTTCGTCCAGCTCTCCATTTAGAAAAACTATCTTCACATCCATTTGCCAGATCTCATAGTCCAAGTATGCTGCTATCATAAGCATAATCCGAATGGACTTGAGAATTGCCATCGGAGAAAGCATCTCATCATAGTCAATACCATATGCTAATGATATTCTTTAACGACCAGATAGGCTTTATAGATCTCTATCTTTCTATCTGTGCCTCTCTTTTTTTTGAAAATTCACTTACATTGAATGGATTTTATCCCTTCAGGTGCATCAACCAGTGTCCATACACCGTTAACCTTCATGAACTCCATTTTGGACTTCATGGTTTCTAACCTCTTATCAAAGTCAGACATCTGCATGGTATCCATGTAGGTGATCGGATCCTCATCATTCTTATCAAGTTCAACAGGATCATTGTTTCAGACCAAAAAATCATAGTATCTGTCTGGTTGATGTGATACTTTACTGGATCTCCTCAAGGGTGCCTCTTCAATGATGTTTGGGTTTCATCTTATCAAATCCAATTTTATAGGTTCACTAGAATGTGTCAGTTCTTCCACTTATCAAACTTCACCAAGTTCAATATGAGAGGGAGTAGTTCCTTTCCTAAGGAACTTCTTTTTCAAAAAGACTATCGTATTGCTAAAGAACACCTTTTGCTCTTCAGCAAGGTGGAAGTAATAACCCCTAGTTTCCTTAGGGTATCCTATAAACAAGCATTTATCAAACCTAGGTCCAAGCTTTTCTACTTGCAAATATTTGATATAAGCCAAACATCCCAAATCCTAAGGTGAGAGAGTGTCGACCTATGCCCAGTTTATATCTCATGTGGAGTCTTTACAATAGACTTGCTCGAAATATTGTTCAAAATATAACAAACAGCCTCAAGTGCATAACTCAAAAAGAAATTGATAGACTCACAAATCCCATCATGGACCGAACCATGTCTAACAAGATTCGATTTCTCCTTTCAGATGCACCATTATGCTGTGGTGTTCCAGTAGGAATTCATTGTGAGAAAATCTCATTCTCTCCTACATATGTCAAAAATTTATTGAAAAGGTGTTCACCTCTTCAGTCCGATCAAAAAGTTTTAATACTCTTTTCAAATTATTTTTCTACCTCATTATGATATCATTTGAATATTTCAAACAAATCATATTTATCCTTCATAAGATAGACATATCCATACCTAGATAGGTCGTCAGTAAAAATAATGAAATAGTAATACCCGCCTCTAGCACACGTGTTCATAGGTCCATATACATTAGTATGTACTAGACCCAGAAGATCAGTGGCCCATTCATCCTTTCTAGTAAAAGGTGATTTGGTCATCTTACCAAGAAGGCAGGACTCATTGATAGTCAATGATTTACAATCATCAATGTCAAGAATATACTCCTTAACTTACCATTTATCCTATTCTTATTTATATGATCGAGCTGGCAAAGCCAAAGATAGGCATTGATGACATTATCTAGTTTTGAGCATTTATTTGATGTGTACATTACATATATAGACTGTGATAAAATATAAATTTCATTTCTTAGTTGTCCTCGCATTATTGTGATATCATTCATAATGGTACACAATATTTTTTTATTGATAAACAATAACCATCTTGGGCCAAAAGCCCAACTAAAATTATGTTCATCATAAAAGATGGACAATAGTGACAGTCACTTAAAATGATATTATTTATTTTGAAAACAAACTCAAAAATTTTCAATGCTAGGACTAGAACAATCCTTCCATCCCCAACATTCAGAAATCTATCATCATTGTCAAACTTTCTACCAATTTAAAGTCCATGCAATGAATTGCATATGTAAACTAAATTTTCGATATCTAATACCCAAGTAGATGTATCACAAATAAAAAAATTATAAAATATTTATTTGGGATAAACTCCGCTCCCATCGAAGTCTAGCCTGATGCTTAGCCCAATGCAACTGGTAATCACGAAAGAGCTTCAATCAAAAATTCTCCTCCAGCGGTCGGACCCCAGCGGAACTCCTCCAGCCGGCCAAACTCCTCAGCGACTGCACCCCAGCCAAACTCCTTCTGAACTTCTCCTTCAGACAGACACCTCCAAGAGTCGAATTCATTCCATATTTTTTCTTCAATCGGACTCCTCCAGGAGCCAAACTCCTTTCGAACTTCTCCTCCAGTCAGATTTCTACAAGAGCCAAACTTCTTTCAAACTTCTCCTTCAGTCGGATTCTTTCAGGAGCGAACTCCTCCTGAGCTTCTCCTTCGGTTAGATTTTTGGACTTCTCCTCCAGTCAAATTTCTACAGGAGCCAAACTCCTTTCGAATCTCTCCTTCAATCGCATTCCTCTAGGAGCGAACTTCTTTCGGACTTCTCCTTCAATTAGATTTCTATAGAAGCCGAACTCCTTCTAGATCTCTCCTTCAATTGGATTCCTCTAAGAGCCAAACTCCTTTTGGATCTCTTCTTTAATCGGATTTCTTCAGGAGCCAAGCTCCTTTCAGATTTCTCCTTCAGTCAGATTCTCCAAGAGCCGAACTCCTTCTGAATTTTTCCTTCAGTCAAGTTCCTCCATGAGCCAAAGTCCTTTCAAATTTCTCCTTCGGTTGGATTCCTCCAAGAGCGAACTCCTTTCGGACTCCTCCAGGAGCCGAACTCCTTTCGGATCTCTTCTTCAGTCGGCTTCCTCCAGGAGCCAAACTCCTTCCAAATTTTTTCTTCAGTCGGGTTCCTTCAGGAGCCAAACTTCTTCCAGATTTTTTCTTTAATTAGACTCCTCTAGGAGCCAAACTTCTAGATTTCTTCTTCAGTCGAATTCCATCAGGATCCAAACTCCTTCTAGACTTCTTCTTCGATTGAACTCCTTCAGAAAGCCAAACGCCTTCTGAACTTCTCCATTAATCAAACTCCATCCAGATTCCTCCAGCAGATCACTTCTAGATTTCAAGTAGTATTCCTCCTGGATGATCTCCTCTAGTCGTATTCTCTCTAAGAGTTTGAACTCCTTTGGAATTGACATATGTCAAAGCTCTTCACCCCTCCATGTGGCCCCAAGCGGCTCAGTATCGGATGGCTATGGCTGTCACTATCAGTCTACTGCAGGTGGTGCCCCACTCATATAGTCCTGAGCGGTCAGCTACCAGACGGCTAAAACTATCACTATCAGTCTATTGCAGGCGGTGCCCCTCTTACACGGTCCTGAGCGATCGACTACTGGATAGCTAAGGCTGTCACTATCAGTCTACTGCAAGCGGCGCCCCTCTCACGCGACCTTGACCGATCAGCTACCAGATGGCTATGGCTGTCACTATCAGTCTACTCCAAGCTCCAACTATAAAAGAGACCCTCTAGATACATTTTCTCTAAGCTCTCTTCTTCTTCCCAAAAACTCAACTCTGTTGAATTCTTTCCTGAGCACTCTATTTTTGTTGGCCAGAAGAGCTAACTTGATCATCGGAGGGTCCTGTCAGAGCCACTACCATTGACTCTGGATAGGACTTTATTTTGCAGGTCATCGACGATGACCTCTTCTTTCTCAACTCCAGCTTGATCCGACGTCAACCAGATTCTGCACCAACAGGATTGGCGCTAGAGGAAGGGCTCTATTTTTGAGGTACCCTTATTCTTAAAGGAGTGCTTAGCAGTGATCTCTCTTCTTCCTCTCTAGAGTTCTTCCTCAAGAAAAAATGCCTTCCAGGAAGCTTCGACCCGATGATCAACGACCTCTGCAGCCAGATCCCATCCAAACCTATCCATTCTCGCTTCAGTCCCAACAACTCAGACTCCATCTGCAGTCATGGTAGATGCAAAGTAGTTCAACCTACTGGTTCAACAGGTTCGTGGTCTCATGGAGATGATGCAGATCGTACATCGATAGGCTCCGACATCGATTCGATTGGAGCAGGCTTTTTCAGAGCCCATGGCCCGATCTGTGGATGGCCGACTTGGGCTACCCAGCCTCTGATCTTTAAAAAGGGAAAGCAAAGGATGGAGGGCCCTTGCTCAGACCATGACTCGACCTAGGGGGAAGCCTCACACCCATTCCACCAGAAAATCCTGGAGATCAACGATCGTGAAGATCTCCTAGATTAAAGGCTCCTAGAAATGAGCCGATGAATCGAAGAGCTCCGTCATACTCCCTCCTCACATGGTAATGATATTTGCACTGACCCTCTTTTTTTTCAAAGAATTTTATAGGAATCGATTCCACCGAACTTCAAGCTCCCGTAGTTTGAGAGTTACGATAGGACCGCCGATCCAATCAACCACCTGAAGGCCTTTCCGATAATGATGCTACTCCATGGTGTGCCAGATGCCATTCTGTGTCTGGCTTTCCCATCCACCCTCAAGGGAGCCGCTAGGAACTGGTACTCGGCACTTAATCTAGGTACCATCTTTTTTTTTATCAGATGAGCCATCAGTTTATGGCTCATTTCGTTAGCAGCCGGCATCCCCACTAAAGTTTGAATTCCCTGATGAACATCAAGCAGAAGGTGGGAGAATCCATTCAGACTTATGTCACCCAATTTAATGCCACTGCATTGAAAGTCCAGAACCTAGACCAATCAGTTGCGATGGCCGCACTCAAAGATGGCCTTCAGAAGAATGATTTATTGTTCTCCCTAAAAAAGAAGTACCCTAGGGACTTTGTCGATATGTTGGCTCGGGCTAAAAGTTATGTCCGAGCTGAAGAGGCCTTTAAGGCCAAGGATGATGAAACCATTAGAAAGATGAATCGATGAGCTGGGCAGGCCCGTTGAGGAAGGAAAGTTGAGTGAAGCTCGATCGTGCTCCTAAACGCCCTTTGAGTGCAAGCGAGCCCGAACTCCTCCCCAGGCTCGGAGGCAGGGAAGCTCCGATAGGAGGGCACGGTGGGGTTCACCCCTCCAAAGATTTTACAACTATGCCCCTCCCAATGCTCTGAAAATCTAAGTACTTATGAAAATCAGGGAGCAACTGTCAAGATCAAAAAGGATACGTACTCACCCTGACAAGTGCAATCCTAACAAGTTCTGCTTTTATCATCATGACCACGATTATGATACTGAAGAGTGTGTTCAGCTCTAAGATGAGATCGAGGAGCTCATCAGGTGAGGCAGACTCGATCAATTCCTATAGCATTGGCCTGAAGGTTGAAAAGATCGGCCAAGGGTACTACCATAGCCTGAACCAATAAGGAGGGAGAAACAACAAGAAGATCGGCCGCCTCTCAGCTTCATCAACATAATCTCAAGGGGACTTCAGTGAGAAGAGGCCAGCAGATCCAAGGGATCGATGAAGAGATGGAGGACTGAAGAATCCATAATCTTCACTAAGGCAGATGCTCAAGGAGTCCAGCTCCTGCATAATGACGTGATTGTAATCTCTTTAAACATTGCCGACTATGATGTACACTGCATTTTAGTAGATAATAGAAGCTCGGCTGATATTTTATTTTATGATGCTTCCTCAAAAATATTCTTACTCAATAATCATTTGGGACCTATGAACTCTCCATTGGTAGACTTCACTGACGATGCCGTATCAGTCGAGGGCATAATAATTTTGGCTGTGACTGTAGGGCAATACCCGAAGCTAGCTAAAGTACATGTCGATTTTTTAGTCGTAAAGACTCCATCTGTCTATAATGCTATTCTTGGCCGACCTGATCTAAATGCACTTCGGATAGTGGTATCAACTTATTATTTGAAGATGAAGTTTCTGACAAGTTACGGGATCGAAGAGGTCAGGAGAGATCAAGCTCTGACGAGGCACTGCTACTCAATCATCCTGCAAAAGAAAGAACAGTCCGACCCTTATCCTGTTGATAGGCTAGAAGTTCATGACGACCTCACTGAGGAGTGGGATGAGCCTATGGAGGACCTCATATCTGTGCCCTTAAATGATGAAAATGTGAAGCATGCTGTATAGATCGGCTCTAACTTGGGGGATGAGGTTCAGGAGCAACTCATCACCTTCCTTAGGAAGAATGCGGACGTCTTCACCTGGGCTCCAATGGATATGCTAGAAATTTATACCAAGGTCATGGAACATCGGCTGGCCATTGATCCTAAGTATCGATCGATAAAAGAGAAGATGCACAACCACACCCCGGAGAGGCAAAAAGCTATCGCAGAAGAAGTAGGCAAGCTCCTCCAAGCTAGATTCATCCGAAAAGTTAACTATTCAACCTAGGTCTCAAATATGATCCTCATCAAAAAGACAAACAATAAGTGAAGGATGTGTATAGATTTTAAAAAGCTAAACAAGATTTGCCCAAAAGACAGCTACCCTCTACCTAGGATCGATCAACTGGTAAACGCAACCTCAGGCTACGAGCTCCTCATCTTCATGGACACCTTCTCCAATTATAACCAGATACGGATGGCACCGGAGGACGAGAAACTACTTTTGTTACTGACCGTGGCCTTTATTATTACAGTGTTATGCCCTTTGGACTTAAAAATGTAGGGACAATGTACTAGTGTCTAGTCAACAAGATCTTTAAGAAGTAGATCGGCTGCAACATCGAGGTGTACGTGGACGACATGCTCATCAAAAGTCGAGCTTCTACAAATCACCTCGTCGACCTTGAAGAGATCTTCAGTGCACTCAGAAAATATAAGATGAAGCTGAACCCAATCAAGTGCGCCATTGGTGTGACATCAAAAACGTTTCTGAGGTTTATGGTGTCAAGATGTGAAATTGAAGCAAATACAGAGAAAATCCAAGCTATTCAGGAGATGATTGATAAGTATCATAAATTCATCAATAAAAGTATTAATTTATTAATTAATTTATATTAATTTTTAAAAATTAATGATTAATTTATATATAATTTTTGAGAAATTCATATTTTTATAAATTAAAAATTAATTAAAAAATAATAAAAAATTAAAAATAAAATTTTATAATAAATAGAAAGAGCTCATTTTTTTATCATAACAAAATAAGTTTTGAGCAAAACGAAGCTAAAACGGAGAAGATATGAATTTCTAAAGATAAAAGAAAATAATAAATAAAATAAGAAAAATGGCTCAGCTGGCTCTGCAAGCCAAGCTACCAAGCTAAGCCAAGCCGTCAAAGCCGACTCAGCTATGGAAGCCATCAGTCAGTCTACGATCCAGGCATGGACCATCAGCTCAGTAGAAATCGGTGAATCACAGCGCGACACATGGCGGACCTAGATCCTTAAAGGGTCCACAGAAATCTATCACGGCTCATAGGATATTTTGGACTTTTCACTTGACAACAGGAGGCATTGATTGGTTGCGGTGTACGATGAAGCTGGTCCACACGGTCCATGGGAATAATAAAGGCGCGATCGAATGGCTCTGGAAGCTTATGGTCAAGATCAGACGGTGGAGGAATTTTTCAGCTTCAGACTTCATGCGGATCGCCATCCAACGGCAGCGCATGATCCAAGGGATGATCCAACGATGGAGAAAGATTTTGATGATGAATAGGACTCTAGACGCATGATCAGCGGCTAGATTTTCTCCATCAATGCATGATCGGATGGCCAATATTTAATCCGACCTGATCTGGGCTTATACACATTCGATTTTGATGATTTTTAGAATGTTGGATTCCTATTGACGACCAAATTTCATCCAGAGTAGCAAAATTCATCCAGAACTTCTTTTAATCTAAGTTTTACTTAAATTTCTTCATATTTTGATAATCAAAGAGCTCCTTAGTCCCACATTGTCCAGAAAAAAACTCTCCAGCCCTCCTAGCTCTATAAAAAGGACCCTAGGCTTGTAGAAATCGACATCTCCGATCAAGGTGAAGCTTTGGTATAGGGTAAAGCCAGGCTCTGGGTTAATGGCTGCTTTGAGGCAATTGATGTCAAGAAGAAAAGCTAGGCTTCTACACCATCTTTCCACCCATGCCGATCCAAGATAAGAGATCATGCTATTTTATTTTATTTTATTTTTTCTAAATTCCATGTATTTAAATTTTAAAATTTTAATTAATATAAATTTTATTTTTTGCACTTTGATTTCAGCTTTCTATTTTTATTATAATTTAATTTCTATACTTTAATTATTGTTCTTTATTTTACTGCAAGTAGATGCTAAGATCTAATTAATAGGTCTTAGTACCAAGTTTACTTTTCTACGTAATTTAATTTCAACTTTGTAATTTCAATTTTTAATTTTTGACTTTAAATTCTAATTTCAAAACTCTTTTCTTTTCTTTTTTTTTTAAAAGTCAAATATTTTAAATCTAAAATCACTATCTTTCCTGTGGATTCGATCCGACTCATTGCTATCTATGTATTTTTAATTATTTTAAGAAGTCGGATTAAACTGATAAACACGATGTCTTAATGACAACATCGCGTTTCTATCAAGTTTTTGACATCATTGTCGGGGAAGGAATAAATTCTATTTTTTCTTTAATTTCTTTAATTTTTTTTGTAAATTAATTATAAATATTTTTTTTAAATATTGCTTACTAACTTTTTATTTATTTATTTTGTAGAAAAAAAAGGGAAAAGAAAGAAAGCATCTAATCTTCCTGAGATCAATCCTAACTCTAGTCCTCTTTTCTTTTTATTTATTTATTTATTTATTTATTTTTAAATTAATTTTAAAAAATATTCATTTTAACCTAATTAAAAGTCTCATGATAAGATTAGAAATTTTAACTATTTAGAGCATGCATCATATTAGTTTTATTTTTTCTGGTGATTGCTGGAGGCAAGGTAAGCCTTTTAGAATTCAATTAGTTGCATACATCTAGTTTAAATTGCATAGAACCCTTTGATTGAATTTTTTTTTTTTGCATATCAATTAAATCAAATTAAAGGCAACACCCAATTAAATAGGATAAGGTGAAGATTTGATCACCCTTCCTTGGCCCATAAACAATCAACCAGCATCCTACATTGACCTAAGTCTTTAATTTTAAAATCAATTAGATATTAGCCCTAGGAGCTCGAGCTCAATAGGACAAGAAACCCTAAGAGTTGAATCATATTAGGATTAGTCAATTTGGCTGGTGTCTAGAAAAGTGGTTTAGGGATGACTGAGCTCGAAGAAAGGTAGTTTCTAATTGGTTCCATTAGCTTACCTGACTAAGCACAATTTGTGTCTAAAGCAAGCAACGGGGGGACTTCCATCGACCTTACGCTTATCTGGCCAATTGATTGGCTGATCTTACACTTGAAGGGATTGAAGGTGACCTTGGCAGTTAGGAGTTGTCTAGATCTAGGATAACCATATCAGAATTGATTGATCAACTTGATTGCTAACCAACATCAAATCTAATTAAACCTAATTCTTCTCTCTCTTCTTAGTTCTAGGACTCCTTAGGACCTCTTCTTTAGAATTTTTCTTTCTTTCTTCTCCTTTCTCCTCTAAAAATAAAATAAAATAAAATAAAATAAAAATTAAATTAAACTAACTAAAAAATATTAAAAATAATAATTAAATTAAATTAAATTAAATTAAAAATAATAAAAAAATATAAAAAATATTCTAAAAAAATTTTTGAACCACATGTTAGGATTGCACTAGTGCATGCACGGTAGGAAATCGCTTTACCTAATCTAGTTGAACCCAACCATAAAATTAAAAGGCTTAATTGTATTAAATTCGATAACAAAATGGCTGAAAATTTTAGAGAACCACCTAAGCAGATGAAGGAATACTTTATTCCTTCCACCTATAACCCATCGACTTGTATCCAGTTACCTGATATCCATGCTACCCACTATAAGATCAAGTCGACTACAACTAGATGCTTCAATCTTTCTATGGAAATACCAATGAAGATTCTTATAAACATCTGAATGAATTCTTAGAAATCTGCTCTATGGTGAGAATTCAAAATTTAACTGAGGATGCCCTTAGACTAATTTTATTTTTCTTATCATTAAAAGACAAAGCCAAGTACTGGCTTGGCACAATAGGGAGACCAATTAAAACTTGGGTTAAATTGCAAAGTGAATTTCTTAAGAAATTTTATCCCATAGGCCGAACCAATATTATGAGGCGAGCTATCACTAGATTTGCTCAGCTTCCAGAGGAATAGATTCACGAGTCATGGGAGAGACTTAAGAAACTTCTTAGAAAATGCCCACACCATGGTCTATCTAAGTGGCAAATAGTTCAAGCTTTCTATGAGGATTTAGGAGACCAATACAGACAGATGGTAGATGCATCCTGTGGAGGTGCACTCATAAACAAGAGTGAGGACAAAGCCTATACCTTATTTGAAATCCTAAATGAAAACTCAATTAACCATACTTCATTATCTTTCTACCAAACTTGGGTAGGGATCCATGAATTTAAACATCTAGAATCTAGTCCTAAGACTGCTTCAAATTTGATAAATAAACTGGACTTTCTTGCTCAAAAATTAGATCAAGTCCTAACCCTAGGTCAACAATCTTCTGCATAATTCACATCATCTTCTAATTATCAGGAGATTTATTCAATCTATGCTAGCCCAACCCATCATGTGAATGAATGTCCTATGACTGCACAATTTCCACTTTTTATCAAAGAATAAGTTCAAGCTGCTAAAGGCTACTCCAAGTCGGTTAATGATCCATTTTCAAATTCATAGAACTCTGGCTGAAGAAACCATCACAATTTTTTCTTGAAAATCACAACAGACTCAAGCTCAAACTCAAACTCCATCAGTGCAAAATTATCAAAATAGACCTCAATACCAAAACTATGCTTATAACAGAGGTTGGCCTAGTAAGCCTTTTTAGTCACCACATCATAATCAACCCTCATACCCAACTCCTTAACAGACCAATCTATCCGATGATAGATTTAACCAACTTTAATAATTGATTCTGACTCAACAGTAATCTATCGCCAAACTAGAAGTTCAAATAGGATAATTAGTTAAGTCTAATATGAGGAGAGAACTAGATCAACTATCAAGCCAACCAATTTCAAACAATCCACCTATTGTCCACCAACCATCTGGACCAAGTTATCAATTTAATATCTCACTTAAGAATCTCCAATCTGAGAATGCTAAAGTAATTTCTGAACTTAAAAGCTATAGGATTCTTATAGATCTATACCAAGATCAGATGAGAGAAGCTAGTACTGATGCTACCCAAAATAAAAATTTAGAGAAATAGGTTAGTACTGAGACTAACCACATAGAAGAATCCGAGCCAAGAATTAGTACTGATGCTAGTTCTAGTTTAAATGAGATAAAAAAAAAATAGAGAATAGATGATTTATCCGAGACTTATAAACCTAAGTCCTATTTTCTTCAACCCTAGAAGTCGATTCTTTTTACAAAAATCAAGAGGCATATAATGAAGAGTTAATAAAGTTGTTTAAACAAGATCATATTAATTTATCTCTAAAATTAAAACTGCCTTTAGTCACCATTCCAGCATCCATTGAACCAAACTTAACTCCTAATACAAAAACTCTATTCATGAGCATTTTAGAAGAACAAATAGGAGAAATTCTTAATAAACATGGGTTTGAGAATGGGGTCACAAATTATATTCTCCTAATTAATAATGAATATATCAATAATGGAATTATAAATCAACTTTTTAAGATTGGCAATCTAAAACCATTGGAATTTGTCAATCCAATACTCAACACATGATAGTAAGCTACATTGTGTCTGGCTGAAGATGGTAAACTTAGTGCTTGTTGGGAGACAACCCAATATTTAGTTTTTTTTATTTAATTTATCTTTTTAATTTTTTTTAGGATAATTTGAATAAGCTGAAGGGAGAGCTTAAATTTTCAAAGGCATATGCTGGACCAAAAATATAGTCAGATGTATTCTTTCATGTTCTTTATTACATCATTTATTTTTTTTTCTCCATTGAGGATAATGTCGATTAAGTTGGAAGGAAAAAAATAAAAATTTTAAAATTTTAAGTCCTCAAAAAAGTTAGTATTTAAAATTTAGACACCTAATTATACTTAAAAATTAAATTAAACTAAGAATTTTTAAAAAAAAATTGATGCATAGATCAAAGAATGTATGAGATATTGAGGAATCAAGTATTAAAAAAATTTAATAAAAAATTAAGTCTAGAACATAAAAGATTTTTTTTTGAAGCATTTCTAATTTTTTCTACTAGCATAAAAAAAAAGTCTACTTTTTATAGGCTTGTGTAGGAAAGCTATACATTTCTTCATATACAAAAATTATTTTAATAAAATAGTTTTTAAGTACTTCTCACTGAGTAATCGGGCCTCTTTGCCTAAGCAAGCATTGAGTTTCACATCAAAAGATGGGAAGGGCAAAGAAGCTCGTTGTAAAGCTAGTCTTATCTCGTAGCCTGCTTGATTCGAGCTAGTAAGCCCGAGGGGTATTCTATACCTAGTGTCCTAAAGCCAACTAGTTTGGGAGTCATTGGCCCAAGACTCGCTACATGGATCAAATAGAGAGCTTAAGGGGTTAAGACACTCAATAGTGGTACAATATTTAAAATAAATAAATAAATAAATAAATATTAATTTTTCATCGAGTAATCGAATCTCGTTGTCTAAGCAATGATATTTGCATCAAAAAGTGGGTAATGTGAAAATAAAAATCAATAAATGAAGGGCGGAACTAGCAATACATTTGCCCATATGAAAGTTTAGACAAATCAAAGATAAAGGTGGAATAATTTAAAAAAATTCAAAAAAAATTAATATTTTTTACTTAATTTTTTATTGATAAGTATTAATATCCAATAATATATCTCACTTAAGCTTTACTGAATATCAATGACCATTTTGAAAACTGCTTAGGTAAAATTCAAAACTTTAAAGTTAAAAGATATTTAAAACTAAATTCTTTCTTCACTCGAGGATGAAAAAACTTAAGTTGGGGGGTGTGATAAGTATCATAAATTTATTAATAAAAATATTAATTTATTAATTAATTTATATTAATTTTTAAGAATTAATGATTAATTTATATATAATTTTTAAAAAATTTATATTTATATTAATTAAAAAATAATAAAAATTTAAAAATAAAATTTTATAATCAATAGAAAGAGCTCATTTCTTTTATCACAACAAAATAAGTTTTGAGCAAAACGGAGCTAAAATGAAGAAAATATGAATTTCTAAAGATAAAAAAAAATAAATAAATAAAAAAAGAAAAATGGCTCAGTCGGCTTGGCAAGCCAAGCCACCAACCCAAGTCAAGCTATCAAAGTCGACTCAACCATGGAAGCCATCAGCCGGTCCACGATCCAGGCGTGGACCGCCAGTTCAGCAGAAATCGACGAATCATAGTGCGACATGTGGCGGACCTAGACCCTTAAAGGGTCCACAGAAATCTATCGCGGCTCACGGGATATTTTGGACTTTTCACTCGACAACAAGAGGTGCTGATTGATTGTGGTGTATGGTGAAGCCGATCCATGCGGTCCATGGGAATAGTAAAGGCATGATCGAACGGCTCTGATAGTTTACGGTCAAGATCAGATGGTGGAGGAATTTTTCAGCTTCAGACTTCACGCAGATCGCCATCCAATGGTAGTGCATGATCTAGGGGATGATCCAATGATAGAGAAAGATTTTGATGGTGATCAGAACTCTAGACGTACGATCAACGGCTAGATTTTCTCCATCAACGTTCGATCGGATGGTCAGAATTTAATCCTACCTGATCTGGACTGATACACATCCAATTTTGATGATTTTTGGATCGTTGGATTTCTATTGATAGCCAAATTTCATCTAGAGTAGCAAAATTCATCCAGGACTTCTTTTTTTTCACTCTAATTTCTTCATATTTTGACGATCAAAGAGTTTTTTAGTCCCACATTGCCGAGAAGAAAACTCTCCAGCCCTCCTAGCTCTATAAAAGGGATCCTAGGCTTGTAGAAATCGACATCTCCGATCAAGGTGAAGCTTTGGTGCAAGGTGAAGCCAGGCTCTGGGTTAATGGCTGCTTCGAGGCAATTGGTGCCAAAAAGAAAAGCTGAGCTTCTACACCATCTTTCCACCCATGCCGATCCAAGATCAGAGATCAGGCTATTTTATTTTATTTTATTTTATTTAAATTTTATGTATTTAAATTCTAAAATTTTAATTAATGTAAATTTTATTTTTTACACTTTGATTTTAGCTTTTTATTTTTATTACAATTTAATTTCTGCACTTTAATTATTATTTTTTATTTTACTGCATGTAGATGCTAAGATCTAATTAGTAGATCTTAGTACCAAGTTTACTTTTCTGCATAATTTAATTTCTACTTTACAATTTTAATTTTTAACTTCAAATTTTAATTTTAAAACTTTTTTCTTTTCTTTTTCTTTTCAAAAATCAAAGATTTCAAATCTAAAAATACTACCTTCCCTATGGATTTGATCCGACACACTGCTATCTATGCATTTTTAATTATTTTAAGAAGTTGGATTAAACTAATAAATACGATGTCTTAACGACAACATCGCATTCCTATCAATGACTACTTCAAAAATAATCAAAGAAGTTCAGCGTCTGACCAAAAAAATGGTGTTCCTAAATCACTTCATCTTGAGATCAGTCGAGCGATGCATGCCCTTCTTCCGGGTTCTCAAGCAACCAAAGAACTTCTACCGGACGATGGAGTGCCAACAGGCATTTGAGGAGCTAAAAAACTACCTCGGCTCACCACCACTGCTGGTAAAGCCCAAATCCAGAGAAGAATTATTCCTATATCTAGCATTCTTTCCGATGGCCTTGGCAGCAGTCCTAGTCAAGGGGGAAGCAAAGATGCAGCGATCATTCTACTATATAAGTTGGGTCCTAAGAGATGCATAGATCAGGTACTCTAAGCTAGAAAAATTGACTTACTCTCTTCTAATTGCTGCCAAGAGACTCTAACCTTACTTTCAAGGGCACACCATAATAGTCCTCATGGACCAACCAATAAAAGCAGTCCTTCATCGAACAGATGCTTTCGGGAGAATCACAAAATGAACAATCGAGCTCATAAAATTTGACATCAACTATCGATCCTGGCCATCAATCAAAACCTAGATATTGATAGATTTTGTAGTAGAATGTACCATTTTCGATGATGCTGAGCTTGAACAGAATGAGACCAGCGCTCTGTTGTCACAATCGAGCCATCTTGAAGAGAGTGCTGACTTTTTCAAGAGTTTTTGGGCCCTATACGTGGATGGTTCGTCCAACTCTGCTGGAGCAGATGCGGGGTTAGTCTTAGTTAGCCCTAAGGGAGTCATCGTCGAGTACGCGCTATGCTTCAAATTTTCTGCAACTAATAATGAGGCCGAATATGAAGTGCTGATCACCAAGTTGAAAATAGCAAGAGAGTCAAAAGTAGACTGGCTTCAAGTTTATAATGATTTTTAATTAGTGGTCAGCCAAGTTAGTGGCAACTATGAAGCACGGGAGGAAAGTTTGATGAAATGCCTTGAGAAAGTAAAGGATTTGACTCTGGCCTTCGACAGTTTTGACATTCAACAGATTTCAAGGATAGAAAATATAAGAGCTGACCTCCTCTCTAAATTGGCCACTTCAGTCCCAACCGAACTGTCCAAAGAAGTATTTTTTGAGACTCTAAAATGCCCAAGCTCAGAGAAATCACAGTTCGTTATGTAGACAGAGCTCGAGCCAAACTGGATTGACTCATTAGCTACCATCTCAAAGAGGGAGTTCTTCCTCGTGACCCAAAAGAAGATCGAAAACTCAGGAATCAAGCCTTCCGATATGTTTTGTATGAAGAAAAGTTGTATAAGAGATCGTATTTGCTACCACTACTGAGATGTCTCCGACCTTCAGAGGTTGACTCCACATTATGGGAAGTGCATGATAAAATCTATAAAAGTCATGCAGGAGCCAGGTTCCTATCACAAAAGCTACTTCGGTAAGGATACTATTGGCCGACCTTATACCACGACTCTATGAAGTATGTCAAGAAATATGATCATTGTCAGAAGAATGCAAACATACAAAGATAGCCGACCTTTGAGCTCACTCCACTGAGTGCACCTTGGCCATTTGTGCAGTAGAGAATGGATATACTTGACCTTTTTTCGATGGCATCCGGGCAATAGAAGTTCCTCCTGATCACAATCGACTACTACACCAAATGGATCGAATCAAACCACTAGCAAAAATTACTGAGGCCAAGGTACGGGACTTCGTCTGAAAGTCAATCGTTTGTCGGTTTGGTCTACCCTAAACTCATATAACAGATAATGGGCGACAGTTCACTAGGACGAGGTTCGTCGAGTTCTGTGAAGATTTAAACATCTCCCATTACTTTACATTGATAGCTCACCCATGGGCAAATGGGGAAGCTGAAGTGACCAATCAGATCCTACTGCAAGATATCAAGATAAGACTCGATAGAGCAAAAGAAGCCTAGGTGGACGAACTCTACCATGTCCTCTAGGCGTATCGAACTACTCAAAGGCTACCAACTAGGAAAACACCATTCGCCTTGGCCTTTGGAATGGAGGCAGTTATACCAATCGAGCTTAAACTCCCATCAACATGGGTCATGGCCTTCAATGAGCAACAAAATCCATAGGACCTCAGAGTCAATCTCGATCTGCTGAAAGAAAAAAGAGAGAAAGCCCGGATTCGGATGGCGGCCTACAGACGAAGGGTGGTCTAATACTATAACTCTAGAGTCAGAAGTAAAACGTTCAGAGTGGAAGACTTAGTGCTTCGATGAGCCACCATCTCTCAGCCTCGAGCCAAAAAAAGCTTGTCCGAAATTGGAAAGGCTGAAGGAGCTCAAAGAAACAACGCTCTCACAACCTTGGAATTCAAAAAATCTGAGGATGTACTACCAGTAACTTTCCTTCAATAAAACTCCTCCATTCTAATATTATTGTTTCTCGGTGCAAAAACTATGTGATGGCAGGAAAGAAGTAATCAATAAAGGCCATGTTAGGAACAGGAGGAGAATCTCGTCTTAACATGAGCCGGTCGAAGACTTCTGATTATTTAAGATAAGAGGAGGGGAGAGGTCCATTCAATAGCCCATCTATGCCCCTATTGCCATATTAGGAACAGAAGGAGAACCTCATCCTAACATGAGTAGGTTGAAGACCTCTGATTATTTAAGATAGGAGGAGGAGAAAGGATCATTCAATAGCCCATCTATGTCCCTATTGACATGTTAAGAATAGGAGGAGAACCTTATCCTAATATGAGCAAGTCAAAGACCTCCGATTATTTAAGATAAGAGGAGGGGAGAGGCCCATTTAATGGTCCATCTGTGCCCCTATTGCCATGTTAGGAATAAGAGGAGAACCTCGTCCTAACATGAGCCAGTCAAAAACCTCCAGTTATTTAAGACAGGAGGAGGGGAGAGGCCCATTCAACGATCCATCTATACTGCTATTGTCTTGTTAGGAATAGAAGAAGAACCTCATCCTAACATGAGCAAGTCGAAGACCTCTGGTTATTTAAGATAGAAGGAAGAAAGAGACCCATTCAACGGCCCATCTATGCCCTTAGTGCCATGTTAAGAATAGAAGGAGAATCTCATCCTAACATGAGTCGATCGAAGACCTTTGATCACTTAAGACAGGAGGAGGGAAGAGACCCATTCAATGGCCCATCTGTGCCCCTATTATCATGTTAGGAACAGAAGGAGAATCTCATCCTAACATGAGCCAATCGAAGACCTCCGATTATTTAAGATAGGAGGAGGAGAGAGGCCCATTCATCGGTCCATCTGTGCCCCTATTGCCATATTAGAAATAGGAGGAGAACCTCATCCTAACATGAGTAGATCGAAGATCTCCGATTATTTAAGATAGAAGGAGGGGAGAGACCCATTCAATGGCCCATCTATGCCCCTATTGCCAAGTTAGGAATATGAGGAGAACCTCGTCCTACCATGAGCAAGTCGAAGATCTTCGATTATTTAAGACAGGAGGAGGAGAGAGGCCTATTCAACAGCCCATCTATATCCCTATTGTCATGTTAGTGATAGGAGGAGAACCTCATCCTAACTGAGTAGATTGAAGACCTTTGGTTATTTAAGATAGGAGAAGGAAAGAGGCCCATTCAACGGTCCATTTGTGTCCCTATTGCCATGTTAGGAACATGAGGAGAACCTTGTCCTAACATGAGCAAGTCGAAGACCTTCGATTATTTAAGATAGGAGGAGGAGAGAGGCCCATTAAATAGCCCATCTGTGCCCCTAGTGCCATGTTAGGAATAGGAGAACCTCGTCCTAACATGGGCCGATCGAAGACCTTCGATTACTTTAAGATAGGAGGAGGACAGAGGCCCATTCAATGGCCCATTTGTGCTCCTATTGCCATGTTAGAAATAGGAGAAGAACCTTATCCTAACATGAGCTGGTCGAAGATCTTCGATTATTTAAGATAGGAGGAGGAAAGAGGCCCATTTAATGGCCCATATGTGTCCCTATTGCCATGTTAGGAATAGGAGGAGAACCTCATCCTAACATGAGCAAGTCGAAGACCTCCAGTTATTTAAGATAGGAGAAGAAGAGAGGCTTATTTAATGGCCCATTTGTGCTCCTATTGTCATGTTAGGAATAGGAGGAGAACCTCGTCCTAACATGAGTAAGTCAAAGACCTCCGGTTATTTAAAACAAGAGGAGGAGAGAGACCCATTCAATGGCCCATCTGTATCCCTATTGTTATGCTAGAAACAGGAGGAGAACCTCGTCCTAACATGAGCAAAGTCGAAGACCTCGTTCATTTTAGATAAGGTGAGACGAGAGGCCCCGATAATGGCCCTTATGTGTCCCTACAGCCTGTTAGAGACAGGAGGAGAATCTTGTCCTAATGTGAGCAAAGTCGAAGGCCTCATTCATTTTAGACAAGGTTAGAAGAGAGGCCCCAATTCGGTTGGAGATAAGATCTCCCCTGAGCTTGAATCTCAACAGGAGATAAGGTCTCCTTCAACCTCGACTGGAGATAAGATCTTCTCCGATTTTCAACTTCAACGTCAATCTCGACAGAAGACAAGATCTCTTCCAAGCTTCAACTGCAACATCAATAGGAGACAAGATCTTCTTCAACCTCGGCTAAAGATAAGATCTTTCCCAAGCTGCAATATCAACAGGAGACAAGATCTTCTTCAACCTCAGTTGGAGATAAAATCTTTCCCGAGCTTCAATGTCAACAAGAGATAAGATCTCCTTCAATCTTGATAGGAGATAAGATTTCTTCCGAGCTTCAACCTCAATGGGTGCAAAGCCTAGAAAAAGACTTTGGTAGTTGTCTTTTTTGTACTCCCTTTCTTCGAATTTTGAACTCGAGACTAGGGGAACTATTGTTGGGGATAAACCCCACTCCTGCCAATGTTCAGCCTGATGCTTAGCCCAATGCAATTGGTAATTAAGAAGAGCTTCGATCAAGAATTCTTCTCCAGCGATCGGACCCCAACCGAATCCCTCCAGTGGTCGAATCTTAGTCGAACTCCTTCAGCCAGCTAAACTCCTCAGTGATCACACCTTAGCCAAACTCCTTCCAGACTTCTCCTTCAGATAGACTCCTCCAGGAGCTGAACTTCTTCCGAATTTTCCCTTTAGTCGGACTCCTCTAGGAGCCGTACTCCTTCCGAACTTCTCCTCCAATCGGATTTCTACAGAAGCCAAACTCCTTCCAAACTTCTCCTTCAGTCGGATTCCTTTAGGAGCAAACTCCTCCCAGACTTCTCCTCCAATCGAATTTTTGGACTTCTCCTCTAGTCAAATTTCTATAGGAGCCGACCTCCTTTCGGATCTCTCCTTCAGTTGGATTCCTCTAAGAGCAAACTCTCCCGTACTTCTCCTCCAATCAGATTTCTACAGGAGCGAAACTCCTTCCGAATCTCTCCTTCAGTTGGATTCCTCTAGGAGCAAACTCCTCCTAGACTTCTGCTCAAGTCGGATTTCTATAGGAGCCAAACTCCTTCTGGATCTCCTTCAGCCAGACTCCTTTAGGAGCCGAACTTCTTTTGGATCTCTCCTTCAGCCAGATTCCTCTAGGAGTCGAGCTCCTTTCGGATTTCTCCTTTAGTCAGATTCCTCCAAGAGCCAAACTTCTTCCAAATTTTTTCTTTAGTTAAGTTCCTTCAGGAGCCAAACTTCTTTCAGATTTCTCTTTCGATCAGATTCCTCCAGGAGCGAACTCCTTTCGGACACCTCCAAGAGCCAAACTTCTTTCGGATCTCTCCTTCAATAGGATTCCTCCAGGAGCCAAACTCCTTCCAAATTTCTCTTTCAGTCCAATTCCTCAAGGAGCTGAACTTCTTTCGAATTTTTTCTTCAATCAGACTCCTCCAGGAGCCGAACTCCTTCTGGATTTCTCCTTCAGTAGGATTCCTTCAGAAGCCGAACTTCTTCTAGACTTCTACTTCAATCAAACTCCTCCAAGAAGTCGAACACCTTTTGGACTTCTCCATCAGTCGAACTCCATCCAGATTTCTCTAGCAGATCGCTTTTAGATTTCAAGTAGCATTCCTTTTGGATAATTTTCTCTAGTCGTATTTTCTTTAGAAGTCCGAACTCCTTTGAAATTGACATATGTCAAAGCTCTTCATCCCTCCATGTGATGCCGAGCAGCTTAGTACCGGATGGCTATGGCTGTCACTATCAGTCTACTACAGGTGATGCCCCACTCATGCTACCCTGAGCGATCGACTATCGGACAGCTACAACTGTCACTATCAGTCTGCTGCAGATGGCACCCCTCTCATGCAGCCCTGAGCGGTCGGCTATCGGACGACTATGACTATCACTATTAGTCTGCTGCAGACGGCACTCCTTTCATGCGATCTTGAGAGGCCAGCTATCGGATGGCTACGACTGTCACTATTAGTCTACTCCGAGCTTCATTTATAAAAGAGATCCTCTAGATACATTTTCTCTAAGCTCTCTTCTCCTTTTCAAAAGCTCAACTCTACCGAACTCTTTTCTGAGCACTCCATTTCTGTTGGCCAGAAGAGCTGATTTGATCATCAGAGGATCCTACCAGAGCCACCACCACCAACTCCAGATGAAACTTTATTTTGCAGGTCACCGACGGCGACCTCTTCTTCCTCAACTCTAGCTCAATCTGACGTCAACCAGATCTGCACCAATAATATTATTATATAATAGCCTTGCCTAGCAACTTCTTGCTGCTTTTTCCTATTCAACCTATATGGGTTCAGAGGATAATTCCTCTTTAGGTCTACCTGATTAGGTTCAATACTAGACTTCTCATAATTAAGTTCCATAAGCTTATCAGTGTCCAACAGTGAATGGAGCAGATTAACACTAGCCATTCTATTAACTGAAAGGAAAATACAAGACCATATTAGTGCTTGAATTATTTAACCCTAAAGACTTGAACTTTAGTCTAAAGGTCCGCCTACTATTTTTATGAATTGGTAGCCTTTACCTCTAATTCGAGAAATTATACTAACTCCTTAGTGGGTACTAGAATCCTAATAGACTACAAACGGGCCCGAGGAAAGCTCTGACCAACTCGTGTGCATCTACAAGTAGGTTCATAATCAATTGTTTCTCCAAATAACTTCTAATAATTTGATTTTGCCTTAGAAGCCAATTTAGTAAGCTATGGACTCCACTAAAAAGATTTGGTTAGGTCCGACTATTAACATGATTGAGTTTGATGCATCAAACGAACGATGATCAGGCCCAAGAAAAGCTCTGGCCAACCTGATCATCATTTAGAGAGTGCAACCGAATCATCATTTATGGATAGTAATTTCAACTTCAAGATGAACACCAGCTGTAAGGCACCTCCAATGTCCATCTAGAAAATTGGACTCATTGCCATCCACCTTAATGGGAGGCTATGACTCAGTTTTTCTCATAACTTTATTATTTTTAAGGATCTAATAATTTAGAGGATTTAAGATACATGTGTTTTAAGAAAAAAGAGGACATGAACTAAATTACTCCCACTGACTTCACCAAGTCAAATCCTCTCACTGACCTCACCAAGTCAAAAGATATGGACTATGATCAATTTTGGTCCATGGGCACCTAGTTCAGTCTTACTGATTGAAATCAGTCAAATTGATTCCTAATTGACATGGATCAGCTTGAATCACTAAGTAATCTAATTAAATTCTAATCAACCATGTTGGCTAGATAAGTAAGAATAGTGGATGGGATATGTCATTAACTCATCAAAAATTGAATTAGTGCCTTAGTCATGAATCAACTGGTTAATTAGATTGCCAAACTTACCTTAGACACCAACTGATTAATTAGATTCAATCTGATTGACCTAGTAATTTTGGGCTCAACTGCTTAGTCATGAATCAAGTCCATCTTGGTCCTTGTTAAAGACATGAACTTGTCCAACTACAACTATTGAAGTTAAATTTAGAGTATCCTTGACCTAATCTAATTCAATATTTAGTTAGATTTAATCAATTACTCTAGTTAAGTATATTCTTTAACTAGCCTTAGGTCTAATCTAATTAATAGACCTAATTCATCTAATCCTTTAACCCGTAGTTTTATATTTTTATCTTAAGATCTTTAATTCAAAATTCTAGATCCTACAAGACAACATTTAAATTTTTAATTAAGCTTTTGGGCTGATGGATTTGGGATTCAGCATTTTGAAAATAATTTTTAATTTTTCTAAAATAATTTTATAATTATCTATTTTCTATTTTTCAAATGGATTGACTCACTTAAGAAATGGGTTGGCTCATTTTATAAATAGCAACCCATTGCTTTGATACCACTGATGGAAATGGTGCAGAGTTCTAGGCATACTTTTTAAAATTTTTTAAATTTAAAATATAGCAAAAGGTAAAATTAATATAATATTAATTTATGCATGATATGATCTAATCATAAAATTCTATATTAAGATCTAGACATGTCATATATGTATTAGAAAAATAAATATACTCGATCAGCAAATCACATTTGCTGACCGACTCATGTTCAGAATACGATACCTGAGCATGGGTAGATGATATCCATAATCTAAAACCACTGAAAAGAACCTCCTCACATCGTGATGTAGTCGCATGGTCGTCCGACCTCTATGGATAGTCCATATGGAGCTCCTGGTCCCAACCAGCTCCACCGGAGTGCTAGCTCCTCGTCGGAGCCTTCGACGGTTTATTTTGATCGATCCGATTAACCATCTTCTTCCAATCCTCTGGATGCTCCAGAAGGTTAATAGATATACTTTGGAGGATGAGAAAGTAGTGTAGACATTTTGATGATCATTCGATGCTCACAGCACTCGAACTCTCCACCCAAATCCTAGGTCAAAACCCTAGGGCTACCCACACCCAAAAATCCAGAAAACCAAACTCTTTGGAATTCAAGGATAATTGGAACTCATGCCTAGAAAACCTTATGCCACTCACTAATTTTTGAGAAACCCTTTCTCAGAGAGCACTCACACACATCATTTAAAAGAATTTCAAATGTTGCATGAGATAAGAAATGTGAAAAGAAAATGGCATAGGGTTTCTCACTTTCTCTCTAGATATTTCTCACATCCAAAAGTAGCACCCCACTCTGATTTTCTCTCCCTAGAAGACCTCTCTTGCACTCGCACATGCCCCAAAAAAAATTGATCTTTTAAAATGGCAACAACACATGGGAATAGTGCATGGGAAGATTAGGATAAGATGAGGTGGTTGAACTTGTTTCAACCAACCATTCGAATTCAAAAATTCAAATGGACCTCTTATCTACTTCCAACACCAATTCCACTTGAGAAACACATAGAAGAACCTTTCATCTACACACCCTCACTTAGAAAAATCCAAAAGGTGTGACAAAGGGTGCATGGCATGGAGAAAGGATAAGGAGAGAGGTTAGGAGGTTTTAACCAATCCTACTTGAATTCAAAATTCAAGTGGATTGCTTATCCCCTTCCAACGCCAACCCCAGGAGCATGACACGTAGAAGGACTCTCCTTCTGCATGCCCACACTAATTTTTCTCCAAAAGTTCATGCGATAAAAATGGGGCATGGGAAGTAGATAAGATAGGATTAGTTTCAACCTTAACGACTTAAGTTGAATTTGAAATTCAACTTAATTTGAACTAGTCCAACACTTGGACCAGGTCAAAGGGAGAAAGAAAGGAGGCGCAAACTCATATCTGGGTGTCGGAAATCACATGAAAAAACAAAATATGCATGGTGAAAGGCAGGGGTTAAAGTTGGCGCAAGGAGATTTAAATTCAAATCTAATTTGACTTTGTCCAAATTGGTTTCTTCCAAACCAATTTATCCAAACCCAATTAGACTAGGATAAATCCATTTAAATTAGTTTTAAGCCAACCCAATAAAATTTTAATTAAATTAGAAATTACTTAAATTCAGATCCTGATCAAATTAGGGTTGAATCTTCCATTGTGATTAGGTCATCTCATGATTTAATCAGGTCCAACCCAATCGAATCAAATTCAATCAAATTTGATCAAATCCTCATCGCTTAATTAAATTGAGCTAATCAATAATCTAATTATAAATTAATCATCCAATAATATTAGAGTTTCAGTCTGGTGGGACTCGAGAAGGTAGAGTCCCAGTCCAGTAGGACTTCCGATCATAGAGTCCCAATCTAGTGGGACCCTTGACTCCAGAGTCCTAGACCATTAGGACTCTTGATCAGCTATCAGATCAGATAGAAACTTCTATTATATGTGATCCCATAGATTTAAACCCTACATCAGTAGCATAGAAATCAATTTCTGTACTAATCGATGTAACCATCCAGCAATGGTACTTGACGTCCGGATAGGTCAAATAGTCACAATGCAACATCCATGAACCTATGGCATATGGTTACCGTATAATTCATTCCTTTGATCTCAATGCTCAAAGGATGATCCAAGGTTTAACTGTCAATCCTAAAAATCATCCACATTATATCTCAAATTTTAATATCCATCATATGGACTATCCCAGTTGAGGTTTTACTAAATTGAAATACAGTGATGTATTTGCTCCAATACTTAAAGAGGTCAATCCCATCTTGACTTACACACCGACTAAACAAGTACTTGACTGCACCCAGAAGTCTTCCATCATTGAATTAAAAATTTAGATAGTCCGATACCAAAGTGTAGTGAGTTGCTTGCAAGTCACCATGATGATCTCAAGTCTAAGGGATACTTATACCCATATCCTTCATAAGCAACTCTTGACAGTAGAAAGTACTACAGCTGGGTTATATTCAATGAAATATATCCTTATGCTTTACCTACATTCCATATCAATATCTTCATACTTCTTGGTTAAGAGGACAACCAACGCATATAGCATGCAATGACCTACACTCGATAAACGTTGTCGTCCTGGATAACAACATATCATTTGGTCATGAACAAGTTTAAGAAATAAATGATAAATCCTTCTTTATCAAGTCTAAATAGTTCTAAAAACTTCATCATAAAAAAATTCATAATAGAAAGATGCACAAACATGATGAAATATCAGAATAATAATTTTGTTCATTAATAATTCAAGTATAAATTACATTCAGCTCAATCATCTACAACGTAGATGATTAGCTTTAGGATACGATACCCAACAGGCGCCCCCAAGATTTCTACGTGAAAGAAAAAGGGGAACATGCCCCATCTTGATTTTGCATGAAATAGAGGAGGGGCACTCCATCAGATGGATAAGAAGGGTGAAGTTCTTCTGCTTTAAGGAGTTGAAAAGTCAAATCCTTAAAGCAGAAGGACTCTTGGACCCATTTAAACCCAAGTTTAAGAGATGAGATCTCTTAATTTTTATGTTAAAGTACTTTCTTGTGCCCCCTTCCCAGATCTCACGTCCACTCTCTCATGCCCTCGCTTCCTTCCTCATGCTCAAGAGTTAGGCATCCCCTTTTAGTTCTCCATGCTCAAGAAATTAGGCATCGGCCTCCATTTCCATGTGCCCAAAGAGTTGGGTGATCTAGATCTAAACTAAAGAAGAGAGAAGAAAGATCAAGTTGATCAAAAGTTGATCTAGAAAGCTAATCAAATGCATGTAGATTCATCTTAGAGAAGAAGAATTAAAATGAAGAGGAGCATCTTAGATCAATCCCAAGTGGATACATGTATAGGCTAGATGCATGTGCGGCTCTTCGAGGGATCTTAAAGTTTACCACGATCATCAAATTGTGGTGAAGAATGACCTGTACAAAGGTAAAGATTCGATCTTCATAGTCTTTTTTTTATCTTAAAAAAATTATGATCATTCCTAATGATATGAGATTCAATTTCATACATGTGTTTCTCAAATTGGATCCCTTCCACTGTAGATTTTTTATCTAGATCTAACATACGTAATGAAAAAGTTTCTTTAGAGGAATCTCCGAAGGGTTAGCCCCATCGTCATTATCTTGGTGACTTTGTAGCCCATATCAATCAAATGTTCCACTTAGTCACCTTAATGGAAAACTTGCAATAGGGCTTAAAGAGAACATTTTTATTGATGTAACCAAGGGACATCTAACTCATTGATGATACATTCTCATTAAAAAAGGAAATGAAGTTTCCTACATGTTTTCCCTCTACCCTCTTGGCAGATCTTCTACCCCCCACTGCCGCTAGTCTAGAGACCACGTTAATGACACCAGCTATGGGTCAGTTGTATTGAAAAATGTATCCTAAAGCTAATCATCTACGTTATAAATGGTTGAGCTAAATATAATTATACTTGAATTATTAATGAATAAAATTATTCTTTTGGCATATTCATCACTTTGTACATCTTCCTGTAATGAACACTTCTATGATGAAGTCCTCAAGACTATTTAGACTCAATAAAGAAGGATTTATCATTTAATCCTCAAATATGTTCACGACTAAATGATTCATTGTTATCCAGGATGACAACGTATTGAGTGTAGGTCATTATGTGCCATAAATATTGGTTGTCCTCTTAACCAAGAAGTATGGAGATACTGTTATGGCATGTAGGTGAAGTGTAGGGATATATTTCACTGAATGTGATCCAACTGCAGAGCTCTCTACTATCAAGAGTTGCTCACAAAGGATATAGGTATGAGTGTCCCTTAGATCTGAGATCACCATGGTGACCTACAAGCAACTCACTGCACTTAGGTACCGGACTATCTAAATTTTTAATTCAGTGATGGAAGGCTACTGGGTGCAGTCAAATACTTGGCTTATCGGTATGTGAGTTAAGATGGGATTGATCCCTCCAAGTGTTGGAGCAAGTTTATCATTGTATTTTAATTTAGCAAATCCTCGATCGGGGTAGTCCATATGATGGATGCTAAATTTTCAACTACATTATGGATGAATTTTAGGATTGATAGTAAACCTTAAATCATCATTTAAGCACCAAGGTCAAGGAGATGAATTATATGGTAACCATATGCCACAGGTTCATCGATGTTGCATTATAATTATTCGATCTATCCGAACGTTGGGTACCAATGCCATATTGATTGGTGTAGAAAATTAGTTTCTGTGCTATCGGCTTAGGATTCGAACCTATAGGGTCACACACAATAGGAGTTTCTACCTGATCTGATGGCTGATATTGAGCCTCGATGATCTAAGACTCTATGATCAAGAGTCCCACTGGATTGGAACTCTATGACCAAGAGCCCCACTGAACTGGAACTCTGAGTCCTTCATATCCGAAACTTTCTGATCGAGAGTCTTGATGATCTGGGACTCTATGGTCAAGAGTCCCACTGGATTGGGACACTATGATCAAGAGTCCTAATGGACTGGGACTCTGAGTCCTACTCATTTGGGACTCTATGATCAAGAGTCCTACTGATCTGGGACTCTATGATCATGAGTTCGATTCATTTGGAACATTGGGTTCAAGAGTCCCACTGGTTTGGGACTCTTCAGGAGTTTCATGTTGATGGAACTCGAATGCCCGATAACCCATCCGATTTGGACTTAGATATTTTTTGAAGGATTAATTAGCAATTCAATTGCTGATTAGCTTAATTTAATTAAACAATGATGATTCGATCAAGTCTAATTAAATTTGATTCGATTGAGTTTGATCCAATCAGGTCATAAGATAACCTAATCGCTAGGGAGTTTTGACCCTGATTTGATCAAGATCTGGATCTAATTAATTTTTAATTTAATTATAATTTTATTGAATTAGGCTAAGCCTAATTTGGTTGGGTTTAACTTGGTCTAATTGGGTCTAAATTAATTGATTTGGTTGAAACCAATTAGGACCAAGTTAAATAAAGTTTGAATTCAAACTCTCCCATGCGCCCACCATTTTTTAACTTTTCCACTCTTGTTCCATGCCCAAAATTTTGTACGTAACTTTTCTATCACCCAGAAGGTTTCTACACCCCCTCTCTTATCTGCTTTTGACTTGGTCCAAGGGTTGGACCAGTTCAAAGTAAGTTGAGTTTTGAATTCAACTCAGTTTGTTTGAGGTTGGAACCAATCCAACCTTATCTACTTCCCACATCCTCCCTTTTGTTTGACAAACATATTTTGGAGAAAAAAATATGTGCACATAGAAGGAGAGTCCTTCTACATGTTAAACACGTGGGAGGGGGTGTTGGATAAGGATAAGAGGCTCACTTTATTTTTGAAATCAAGTGAGTGGTTAAAACCTCCCAACTACTCAACCCTTATCTCATTCCATGCATTTTTCCCATGGTATTCACATTAATAAATTATGAAAATTTTTGTGCATGCATAAGAAGGGGATAGAATTATGTGGTAAAAAGTTTAGAGTGATTGGACATTAGTTTTGGATGAAAAAAAATCTTGGAGTGAAGGTGAGCAGGATCCTGCAGCACTTTACTTTTCTCTCATGCCTCTCTTCTCATCTAATTTTTACCTCTAAGGGTACCTAATTTTTAGATATGATCTAAGTTTATAGATATAAAAGTCATCTTTTCATGAAAACTTATTTCATAGAAAAACTCCATACAGAGATGGCGTGATAGGATTTTCAGTGTGTTAGGGTTTTTGGGCCGAGTGAAATCCTAGATTTGGGAATCTAGGTTCGGGTGGAGAGATCGAGTGCTGTGAGCATTGGATCACCACCAAATTTGAAAGACCTCTTCATCATCCTCCAATATTTATATTCTAATTTTTTAGAATATTTAAAAAATTAAAAAATATATGATCAATTGGATTGATCGTAATCAGCTATTGAAGGCCCCAACGAGGAGCTAGCACTCCAGTGGGGCTGATCGGGATTAGAAGCTCCATGTGGACCAACCATAGAGGCCGTACATGTGTGTAGCTATAGTGTGACATCATAGCATTATCCAATAGATTCAGATTATGGTGATCAACTATCCATAAAAAGATATTATGTTCTGAATAGATAGATGTAGTAAAGAGTTTGCTGCATAGTTTTATTTTCAGATCTATATGAATGCATGCATATTGTATTTGGATCCTTAATATAGGACTTAATATTTTGATATGATCAAAAATTAATTAATTAGATTAATTAATTTTTTTACTATATTTTAGCTATTTTTAAAAAAATTTTCAAAAATAGCACTGCAAACCCTACACTGCATCCTTCAAATGGTATCAGAGTGTAGGTTTGCTAAACATGATATGCTTGCATGATTAGATTAATAATTTAGATTTAATCTAAATATTAATCTAATATTCTAATTAATAATCTAAAATTTATCAAGATGCATGAACGCAGTGTCTGCTTAATTTCCCTTAGTGCAAGTTTCTTGTATGCTGATTTTGTAGTTGATCATAAATTTTTTGTATTTTAGAATGTTAAAAGCATAATTAATTTTTATCAGACATGTTTTAGGATCAAAGGGAACGAAAACCAAGATTTGCTTTATCGGGTATCAAACGGGAACTGCGAGCAAATAGAACACCTTTCAGTAGTATCAATACAGTCACATGGATCGTAAATGCATGAATGTGATGGACCAAAAAATCTGCGGTTCCTAATGGAATAGGTAACAAAGCTACTTTGCCGCCTACTGCTACTAACTCACCACCCCCCCAAGTTAAGCTGGTACTTGTTGTTGCACCAGGAGCTGTTATCCCAGGTGCTAAAGCATGAATGTTTTGTACCCATTGAGAAAAGATGGGTTGTAATTGTATAGCGGTATCTGAAAACATATCTTGGGGCCGCCCTAAAGCGCGCTCATGGTATCATTATGAATATTATATACAAAACCAAAAGTGTTTTGGAATCAATTTAAAGTGCCCAGTTAAGCTGGAGTTTTTTATTTTTGTGACCCAACACTCAAACAATAAAGAAATTGTTGTCTAGGGTCTGTGTGATAAATCCAGCAAGCAAGACGTGGGTTAAAGGATTAGATGAATTAGGTCCATTAATTAGGTTAGACATAAGATTAGTTAAAGAATGGATTAATCTAGAGTAATTGATCAAATCTAACTAAGTATTGTATTAGATTAGGTCAAGGACACTCTAGAATCAACTCCAATAGTTGTAGTTGGATGAGTCCATATCTTTAACAAGACCAAAATGGACTTAATTCATGGCTATGCGGTTAAGCTCAAAATTGCTAGGTTGATCAGATTAAACCTAATTAACTGGTTGGTGTCTAAGGTAAGTTTGGCAGTCTAAACCAGTAATTTTTAATTGGGAGCTACTCACACTGATTCGATCTTTGATGAGTCAATGAAATATCCCTTCCACTAATCTCACTTACCTAGCCAACATAGTTGATTGGGATTTGATTAGATCACTTGGTGATTCAGACTGATCCATGTCATTAGGAATCAGTTTAACTGATTTCAATCAGTAAGACTGAATAAGGTGCCCATGGACCTAAATTGATTCTAGTCCTAACCTATTGACTTGGTGAAGTCAGTAAGAAGACTTGACTTGGTGAAGTCAGTGGAAGAAATTTGATCCATGTCCTTTCTACCCTTAAATCATAAGTAATCTAAATTCTCTAAATTATTAGGTTCTTAAAATGACTAAGTTATGGAGATAACCGAGTCATAGCCTCCCATTAAGATGAATAGTATGAGTCCAATTTTCTAGATGGACATTAGAGGTGCCTTACACCTGGTGTTCATTTGGATATTGAAATTACTATCCATCATATGATGATTAGGTCGCACCCTCTTAATGGTGATTAGGTTAGTCAGAGCTTTCATCGGGCCTAGTTATCATTGGTTTGATGCACTGAAGTTAATCATGTTAATGGTTGGACCTAATCAAACTTTTTCAGTGGAGGCCATAGTCTACTGATTTGGTATCTAGGGCAAAACCTAAATACTAAAAATTATTTTAAAAAATAATTTATTATGAACCTATCCATAGATGTACATGAGTTAGCCAGAGCTTTTTTGGGGTCCATTTGTAGTCTATGTGGATTTCAGTATCCACTAAGGAGTTAGTATAATTCTTCGAATTGGAGGTAAAGGCTACCAATTTGTTAAAAATAGTGAGAGAATCTTTAGACTAAAGTCTAAGTCTTTAGGATTTAAATTTATTCAAGTACTTATTAGGTTTCATATTTTTCTTTCAGATAAATAGAATGGCTAGAATAAGTCCGCTCTGTTCACTATTGGATAGTGGTAAGCATTTAGGATCTAAGAACAAGGAGTCTAGTGTTGACCCTAATAAGAAAGATCCAGAGAGGAATGGTACTCTTAACCCAAATAGGCTGAATAGGAGAAATCAGCAAGTGGTTGCTGGTTAAGGCTGTTATATGATAACACCTTGCAATTTCTCCGTATATGACACATCTAACTGGGTATTAGATATCGAGAGTTTGATTCATATATGTAATTCATTACATGGACTTTAAATTAATAGAAAATTTGAGAATGGTGATAAATTTCTTAATATCAAAAATGAAAGTCAAGTTTCGGTCATAGCATTGAAAACTCTTGAACTATTTTTCAAAAATAATAGTATCATTTTAAGTGACTGTTACTATTGTCCATCTTTTATGATGAACATAATATCTATTGGGCTATTGGCCCAGAATGGTTATTGTTTATCAATAAAAAAAATTATTATAATATTATTATGAATGATGTTATAGTACTACAAGGATAATTGAGAAATGGTATTTACATTATATTACAACCTATTAGTGTAATGTACACGTCGAATAAACGACCAAAACTAGATAATGTCACTAATGCTTATCTTTGGCACTGTAGGCTCAATCATATAAACAAGAATAAGATTAACAGATTAGTCAAGGAGCGTATCCTTGATATTGATGATTGGGAATTATTAAATATCTATGAGTCCTGCCTTCTTGGAAAGATGACCAAATTACCTTTTACTGAAAAAGGTGATTGGGTCACTGAGCTTCTAGATCTAGTACATACTGATGTATGTGGGCCTATGAACATATGTGCTAGAGGTGGGTATTACTACTTCATTACATTTACTGATGATCTATCTAGGTATGGGTATGTCTATCTTATAAAGAATAAATTTGATTCATTTCAAATGTTCAAACGATATCGAAATGAGGTAGAAAAATAACTTGGAAAGAGTATTAAAACTCTTCAATCTGACTGAGGAGGGGAATACCTTTCCAATGAGCTTCTGATATATCTAGGAGAGAATAAAATTCTCTCACAATGGACCCCTCCCAAAAAACCACAGCATAATGGTGTATCTGAAAGGAGGAATCGAACCCTTTTGGACATGGTTCGGTCCATGATGGGGTTTACAAGTCTGTCAATTTTATTTTAGGATTATGCACTAGAGACTGCTTGTTTTATTTTGAATAATATTTTAAGCAACTCTGTTGTAAAGACTCCATATAAGATATGGATTGGGCGTAAGCTGATACTCTCTCACTTTAGAATTTGGGGATGTCCGGCTTATGTTAAATATTTGAAGCTGGAAAAGCTTGGACCTAGGTTCGATAAATGCTTGTTCATAGGGTACCCCAAGGAAACTAGGGGTTACTAATTCTACCTTGCTGAAGAATAAAAGATGTTAATCAGCAATAGAGCAATCTTTTTGGAAAAAAAGTTTCTTAGTAAAGGAATAGCTTCCTCTAATGTTAAACTTAATAAAATTCGATAGGTGGAAGAACCGACACATTCTAGTGAACCTGCAGAACTGAATTTGATAGGATCAAACATAGAGCCTATTGAAGTGGCACCAAGGAGATCTGGTAGAGTACCACATCAATCAAATAGATACTATGGTTTCTTGATCTGGGATGGTGATCATATCGAGCTCGATGAGAATGATGAGGATCTGATCAACTACATGGATGCCATGCAGAGGTCTGACTTCGATAAGTGGCTAGAAGCCATGAAATCTGAAATGGAGTCTATGAAAGTCGATAGTGTATGAACACTGGTTGATCCACCTGAAGGGGTAAAATCCATTAGGTGTAAGTGGATTTTCAAAAGAAAAAGGGATGCAGACGAAAAGATGGAGACCTATAAAGCCCATCTGGTTACCAAGGGATCTCATCAGCATTATGGTATTGACTATGATGAGATATTTTCTTTGATGGTATTGCTCAAATCTATTCAGATCATACTTGCGATAACGGCATACCTAGACTATGAGATCTGGTAAATGGATGTGAAAATAATTTTTCTAAATGGAGAGCTGGATGAAGAGGTGTATATGATACAGCTTGAGGGTTTCACATTCACAGACGAGTTTAAGGTGTGCAAGCTTCAAAGATCCATCCATGGATTAAAGCAGGCATTATAGAGTTGGAACATGCATTTTGATAAAATAATCAGAACGTATGATTTCGTTAAGAACGGAGAAGAATCCTACGTGTATAAATGGGCTAACAGTTTTGTTGTTGTATTCTTGTATTGTATGTAGATGACATTCTCTTAATCGAGAATGACATCTCTGTATTATAGGGAATAGTGGTTTGACTATCATCTCAATTCTCCATAAAGAACTCGGGAGAAGCATCCTTCATCCTAGGGATGAAGATCTATAGAGATAGATCGAAAAGGTTGCTTAGATTATCTCAGTCTACGTACATTGATACGGTGCTAAAATGATTCAGCATGGAGAATTTCAAGAAGGACTATCTCTCGATAGGCTATAGAATTTCACTCTTCAAGTGGGATTGTTCGACAACTCCTCAAGAGAGAGATCGTATGAGTAGAATATCATATGCTTCGATAATGGATTCTATTATGTATGCCATGATGTGTATGAAATCGAATGTGGCATATTCACTAGGGATAGTGAGTAGATACCAGTCTGATCTAGGTGAGAATCACTGGAAGGTTGTAAAAACTATCCTTAAGTATTTAAGAAATACTAAGGACCAGTGGCTCATCTATGGAGATTCTAACTTGAAACTTGTAGGATATATTGATTCTAGTTTTCAGTTAGATAATGATGATAGCAAAAGTGTGTTAGGTTTTGTGTTTACCCTAAATGGTGGAGTGATTTACTGAAAGAGTTTCAAGCAACACACTATAGCCGATTCTATGTGCGAGGTGGAGTATGTCGCAGCATCTGATGCTACGAAGAAAGCTGTGTGGCTATGAAAGTTCATTGATGAGCTGGGAGTGGCACCCTCCTTGGATGGTCCAGTTCTGTTATACTGTGATAACACTGGAGCCATAGCTCAAGCGAAGGGGATGAAGGCACATCAGTGCACCTAACATATTCTATGTCGCTACCACCTTGTACGAGAGATCGTGGAGCGAGGTGACGTCGAGCTTCAAAAGATCGACGAAATGGAGAACGTGGCCGACCCCTTTACTAAAGCTTTCGAAATCAAAGAGTTCGACAATCATAAATGGAACATGGGTATTCGATACTGTTCTGAGTGGCTTTAGTCTAAGTGGGAGTTATTGAAAAATGTATCCTAAAGCCAATTATTTAGATTGTAAATGGTTGAGCTAAATGTAATTGCACTTAAATTATTAATGAATAAAATTATTCTTTTAGCATATTCATCACTTTGTACATCTTCCTATAATGAACTCTTCTATGATGAAGTCCTTAAAACTATTTAGACTCGACAAAGGAGGATTTAACGTTTAGTCCTCAAATATGTTTGCAACCAAATGATTCGTTGTTATCCAGGATGACAACGTATCGAGTATCGGTCATTGTGTGCCATAAGTATTGGTTGTCCTCTTAACCAAGAAGTATGGAGATATTATTATGGCATGTAGGTGAAGTGTAAGGGTACATTTCACTGAACATAATCCAACTATGGAGCTCTCTGCTATCAAGAGTTGCTCATAAAGGATATGGGTATGAGTGTCCCTTAAATCTGAGATCACCATGGTGACCTACAAGCAACTCACTGCACTTAGGTACAAGACTATTTGAATTTTTAATTTAGTAATGGAAGGCTACTAGGTGTAGTTAAGTACTTGGCTTGTCGGTGTGTGAGTCAAGATGGGATTGACCCCACCAAGTGCTAGAGTAAGTGCATCGCTATATTTCAATTTAGCAAATTCTCGATCGGGGTAATCCATATGATGGATGCTAAATTTTGAAATACACTATGGATGAATTTTAGGATTGACAGTAAATCCTAAATCATCCTTTGAGCATCGAGGTCAAGAGGATGAATTATACGATAACCATATACCATAAGTTCGTCGATGTTGCATTACAATTATTCGACCTATCCGAACATCGGGTATCATTACTAGATGGTCACATCGATTGAAATAGAAAATTAGTTTTTGTGCTACCGACTTAGGATTCAAACCTATGGGGTCATACACAATAGGAGTTTCTACCTGATCTAATGGCTGATATTGAGTCTCGATGATCTAAGACTCTATGGTCAAGAGTTTCACTGGACTGAGACTCCATGATCAAGAGTCCCACTAGATTGGGACTCTAAGTCATTCGTGTTCGAGACTCTCTGATCGAGAGTCCTGATGATCTGAAACTCTATGGTCAAGAGTCCCACTGGATTGGAACTCTATGGTCAAGAGTCCCACTGGACTGGGACACTATGACCAAGAGTCCTAATGGAGTGAAACTTTGAGTCCTACTCATTTGGGACTCTCTAATCAAGAGTCCCACTGTTCTAGAACTCTATGATCATGAGTTTGATTCATTTGGGACATTGGGTTCAAGAGTCCCACTGGCTTGAGACTCTTCAGGAGTTTCATGTTGATGGGACTCTATTGCCTAATAAATCATCCAATTTGGATCAAATATTTTTTAAAGAATTAATTAGAAATTTAATTTCTAATTAGCTCAATTTGATTGAGCGATAAGGATTCGATCAAGTTCGATTGAATTTGATTTGATTGGGTTTGACCCGATCAGGTCATGAGATGATCTAATCGCTATGGGAGTTTTGACCCTGATTTGATCAGGACCTAGATCTAATTAATTTTTAATTTAATTAAAATTTTATTGGATTAGGCTAAGCCTAATTTTGTTGGATTTGACCTGGTCTAATTGGGTCTAGATTAATTGGTTTGGTTAAAACCAATTAGGACCAAGTCAAATGAAGTTTGAATTCAAACTCTCCCATGTGCCCACCAATTTTGACTTTTCCACTCTTATTCCATGCCCAAAATTTTGTACGTAACCTTTTTATCACCCAAAAGGTTTCTGTGCCCCCTCTCTTATCTACTTTTGACCTGGTCCAAGGGTTGGACCGGTTCAAAGTAAGTTGAGTTTTGAATTCAACTCAATTTGTTGGAGCTTGGAACCAATCCAACCTTATCTACTTCCCATGCCCTCCCTTTTATTTGTCAAATATTTTTTGAAGAAATAAAAAAGTGTGCACATAGAAGGAGAGTCCTTCTACGTGATAAACACATGGGAGGGGGCAATGGATAAGTATAAGAGGCTCACTTGATTTTTGAAATCAAGTGAGTGGTTAAAACCCCCCAACCACTCGACCCTTATCCCTTTCCATGCATTTTTCCCATGGTATTCATGTCAATAAATTATGAGAATTTTTGTACATAGATAAGAATGGGTTAACATTATGTGGTAAAAATTTTAAAGTGATTGGGCATTAGTTTTGGATAAAAAAAAAATCTCAGAGTGAAGGTGAGTAGGGTCCTGTAGCACTTTACTTTTCCCTCATGCCTCTCTTCTCTTCTAATTTTCACCTCTAAGAATACCCAATTTTTAGATATAATCTAAATAGGGTTTATAGATCTGAAAGTTATCTTTTCATGAAAACTTATTTCATATAACGACTCCACACAGAGAGAGCATGATAGGATTTTTAGTGTGTCAGAGTTTTTGGGCCGAATGAAATCCTAGATTTGGGAATCTGGGTTCAGATGGATAGATCGAGTGCTGTGAGTATCGGATCATCCCCAAATTTCAAACACCTCTTCATCATCTTCTAGTATTTATGTTTTAATTTTTTGGAGTATTCAAGAAATCAAAAATATATGATCAATTGGATCGATCGTAATCGGCCATTGAAGGTCCCAGCGAGGAGCTAGCATTCCAGTGAGGCAGATCATAATCAGAAGCTCCATGTGGACCAACCATAGAGGCCAAACATGTGTACGATTGTGGTGCAATACCAGAGCATTATCTAATGGATTCAGATTGCAGTGATCAGCTACCCACGAAAAGACATTTATTCTGAACAAATAGATGCAGTAAAGAGTTTGCTGCATATTTTTATTTTCAGATCTATATGAATGCATGCATTGTTAGATATGTATGCCCAAGAAGCCAGATTGGCTGACACTTATCATATACTTCTAAGAGCAAAATTATAATTTTGACTATAAATAATAAAATAGATTATTTTCTATCATAGTGTATATTTGAAAGTATCTGTGATACATCCCTTGAGTTAATGGTAATGATAGTTCATATTTTCAAGAGTTGAAAATTTAAGATATGAATTTTTATTATTAACTCATATAATGCTTCTGACCGTAGGATCATCATGAGGATGGAGACTAATCCAAAAGGTTGGTGTACGATCGCTTCTTTAGGATAGATGAGTCTTAAGTCTATGATGAAGAAACACCGAAATGAGAGTATAGATACTCATTAAAGAATGAGGGCAAACTGAGCATAACCACCTCGAGCAGTCATCAGAAAGTCTACCTTCTCGTCGATGACTAGCTCGAAGCTGCAGTAGTATGTCTGGTTCTTTGATCTGAGGTGCATCGGCAATTCACCTTGAGGGTATTATAGTTTGACTACACTATAACTCGATCTCCTAGCCATTCAGAATCCTAAGGTGTATGTTGGCTGTAGCATATTCATTGAAGAAATTGGATTCACCAATAAGGGATCTATCTGCCTCGGTAGATGAGGAGCATCCCTATGATGATCATGAGAATCAAGTCCATAAGCCCATGGCCATGATAGAGTGAACTAATAGAATGAGTTTCTATTAGAATTTTCACATTGGACTTGAATCGAATAATTAATTCATATGACAGATATTAGGATTTAACGAGACACCTTAACCCTAATCCGATTGAAGCTCAAGATAAAGGAACTTAATCACATAGGTAACTGCATGGAGAGGTTCATTTTTAGTTCTGATGGATTACCACCATATGCTGCTAGGTGTCACTGGTAGATTTTGAGAGCAATTAGAATGATTTGGATGATCGATCATACTAAGTGTCTAAATCAGAAAAGTTCTGATCCATCAAAAGTATTTCGATGATGTCGATGATAGAGATCATGACATATCTTATTACCATATGAAATTGAACCTAACTGGATCATACAAATAAGAATTTATCTGGATATCATCAATTGGACTAACCCAGTTCAATTGATTTGAATAAGATTCAATTAGGTTCAAGAAAATCGTGCTAGCACACGATTAAGCCTAATATTCTCCTTTAACAATTATTAAAGCTTGTCTCGACTAAGCCAAATGTATTTGGGATCACTCAGAAATCTTTACTTGGTCTGACTGGAGCTTGTCCAAGTTAGAAAAGGATTGTCTTAACTTATAAAATAAATTTGAGACAACACCGGTCATTTTTCGTCACCTCCTAAATCTTGTCTTTGGACTTTAGTCAAATATTGACCTTTGACACTTAGACATCTGCCCATGTGTCATGCATCCATAGGAGAGAACTTTGACCCTTGTCCCCCTGCTAAAAGGTAGAGAGATAAAGGGCACATGCCTAGGAAGGCATGTGCCCCATGTGGATAAGGATTGGAGTCCCACACAAATGGGACTCCAGTTGCTTCAGGAAATCAAACTTGATTGCACCAAAGAGTCTTATTTGACCCAGTCTTGGCACCATCTAAGGAGGGTTTTGAGGAATGCTAATTTGATTAGATTAAATGATATCATCCCACCAATCAGATTTAGATCTGATTGCACAAAGGGCCATGATTGGTCGGGATGATGTGTCACTACATGGCGCAGCAGGGTCTATAAAAATCCTATCTGTGCCTAAATTGAAAGAGCTTCTACCTTATCCCATGCCACATAGCCCCTCTTCCTCCTTCTCCATGCCACCCTCTAATCCTCTCTCTCCTCTCCATGCCCAAGAGGATTTGGGCATGAGTTAAGTGCGATCCAAGCAAGTGAAGGGCGACAGGAAAGGAAGAAGGCGGCACTACTGCAAGAGACAATGGCTGATCTTCAAAAGCCATTTTGAAGATCTTCAAGATCAGATCTAGATTTAATTTTTGAAGGATAGATTGAAAAGAAGAAGATCTCTAGATCCTGCTCGAGTGAATACCGGTAGAGGTCAAGCGCTTGCATGGCTACATCTAGAACCTCAGACAAACATCGGAATCATCATAGGGTAATAGGATTATCCATAACAAAGGTATAATTAAATTAGATTTAATTTAATTTTTTTTTTTGTTTTATCAAATCAATAAGATCAAATTTGAAGTTAGGATCTTAGAGAAAAATTTTTGAAATATCCCTCTTGATTCAATCAGATCTGAACGAACCTGATCCAAAAAAATAGAATTTTTCTCTTCAACTAGTATCAGAACCAGGTTCCAAAATTCATTAGATCTAATTTTATTTTAATTTTAATCTAATAATTAAATAATTTTAGATATCACATAAAATATGATTAGATCTAAAATTAAAAAATTAAAAATTAAATAATCTAGATCTAAGATGTATGAGATGCATGACTAGACTAAGAATAGAATTATTCTATGTGTAGTCTAACATGATCATAATTTTAATTTAATTAATTATAATTTTTAGATCTATTTATTTATTATTTTTTTATATTATAAATATTATAATTTAATCTAAAAAATAAAAAATAAATTTATTTAATTTATTCACATGAGATATGATAGATACATGTTTAGACTAGTTGTAGAATAGTTCTACAAAATTATCTAGAATAAATTTTAATTTGATATGATCAATTTAAATTTTATTTTTTAGATATTTATGAGATAATTTAGATCAAGAAATATGCATGATATGATACATGAGATGTATGCAAAATATATTTTTAGTTAGATCAATTTTTATATGTGATATATGATATAGATCTAACTAGTTTTATAGATTTATCATGTTTTTGATTAAGACATTCTCCTTGGCCGTCTGATCACAAGAATGAAGTAGGATTTAAAGGCTCTCTCCTCCCATTCGATGGAGTGTTCTTATGATGTGTAGGGGTGCTGCATGTTCGTCCTTAATCAGAAATCAAAAACTTATTTTTTGCAAAATCCTAGATCCGAAAACCCTAGGATTTTATTTACATATTTTATTTATGAACTTTAAACTTAATTAAGAAATAAGATTATAAAATATATTTGATCTCAAATTAAAAATATTTAGATCTAAGACATATTCATAAAATTGGGTTCGAGCTTGGGTAGCTCAATTAGGTCTAGCGATGGATCAAACTGAATCAAGAGTCAACTAGATGGGATCAAGAGTGCTTAAATTGACCAGCCTAATAGGATTAGTCTGGATCAAGATCGAGTCACATGAGTGATCGATCAAGTTAAGACTTAATTAGGCTCAGTGGTTAGAGTTTGGATTGTAGGCTAATCCAATTGGTTCTGGCTCAACAATTTGGTGTCTAAGGTAAGTTTGGCAGATACGATCGATTGATTTTTAATTAAGAGCTACTCGACTCGAATGCATTCTTATCGAGTTAATGGCATATCCCTTCCACCAATCTCACTTACCTAGCCATATTTATCGACTTAGTCCTGATCTAAGGTGGCTAATAATCTGAGCCAACCCATGCCACTAGGTTAGTCATAATGGTTATGGCTATGTCAAGTCAAGTTTAAAGAGACCTAAACTAAATCTCCCTAAGAAAAGATTAAGTCTAAGATCTTCCATCATTGTAGATATGCAGGCCCTATCCAGGATTGATTGTTCTCGTTTGGTCATAGTGGTTTAATTGCACTAAAAAGATGCAACCATGTCTATTAGGCATTGGATGCTATGGGCTGAAGGATGGATTGGGCTCAATATTTTGGATATGATGAGAGATCCAATTAGAAATCCAATCTATGCAAATGGTGGATCTGACTTAACTAAGGAGTGGATCAATATTTCAGATACGGTGAGATTCATGAATTAGAGTTTGAGCTTGGATGCATCATCATTAGAGAATCATTGGATAAGAGTTGTTCACTCATTTGCTAATCCATCACCAATAACTGTTAGGTGAGATGATGAGTCAGTTGATGGAACTGTACCATCCTCTAAAAATTAGTAATCATGGAGACTTTTGCATCTCTACAGAGAAAGTATAGAGATCCAAGAAAATAGTGAAAACTAATTTGATTAAAAATTAAATCTCTAAATAAATTGGTCAAGTCTTAATTACAAAATTCTAACTAGAAACTTTGACTCTCTATAGAAAAAATAAAAATGTCTGCATCCAACCCACTAGCCCGTATCCTAGACACCCATAAACTGACCGAACCCAATTATAAGGATTGACTCCAAAACTTCAAAATTATTTTAGGTTCTGAGAAGTTAACTCATGTATTAGACCAGGATCTCCCTACCTTATCAGCTCGTCCATCCACTGAACAGAGAGCATCTCTTGACAAATGGATGGATGAAGATAACAAGGTTAGATACTACATGTTGGACTCAATATCTGATGAGCTTCAATGCCAATATGAAGATATGAAGACTGTCCACCAAATGTTGGCTCATCTGCAAGAGTTGTTTGATGAACAAAGTTGTGCAGCCAAATATCAGATCACTAAATGACTGTTTAAGACTAAATTACGTGATGGGCAGTCAGTCCAAGATTATTATCTAATAATGATCAAGGACTTGGAAGAGCTTGAGAAGCTCAGAGTGAAGTTAGATCAGGATCTGTAGAATGACATAATTCTGCAATCCTTGACTGATGCATATGGGCAGTTCATCATGAACTACCATATGCATAAACATCAGAATACTCTGACCGAGCTTATGAATATGTCGGTTACTGCTGAGTTTTCTATGAAAGGTTCTAAAGGCTCAGTACTTGCTATGCAATGAACTTCTTCCAAGAGAAAATCTTTTGGAAAGAAGAAGAAGTCTGTGAAAAGACAGAAGGTGGAAGATGGAAAGAAAAGAAAGGTAGAGCTGAAGAAGAAGACCGCTGACAAAGAAAAGTATTTTCATTGTAATATTGATGACTACTGAAAGTGGAACTACCCTACATACCTGACCACCCTGAAGAATAAGAAAGAGATAGGTCCTTCTAAAGGTATGCTCGTTATTGAATCTAACCTTATGATTTCTTCTACATCCAGTTGGATGCTTGACTCTAATTCTAGTGCTCATTTGTGCACTTTCATGCAGAATCTTGAGAATAGCAGGAGGCTAAGGGATGGTGAGATGATCCTACATGTCGAAAATAGAGCAAGAGTTGCTATTATGGCCATGGGAACCTACTCTCTTCGACTACCATCTGATCTAGATTTAGTACTTAGGGATTGTTATTATGTGCCTGCTGCAAGCAGGAATTTGATTTTTGTTTCATGTTTAGCATAAGAAGACTATGTAATTAGTTTTCTTAAGGACCATTATAATATTCTTTATGAAAAAAAAAATTGCAAGTGGTTTCCTCATTAATGATCTCTACTAGTTACATATTAATGTATCTATCTTTAATATTGAGCAAAATGTGAATGCCATAAGATCAAAATGATCCAAGGATAGTCTAAATGATAGGTATCTATGGCACCTAAGGCTAGATGATATAGCAGAAGATAGGATTAACAAATTGAAGAAAATTGGACGATTGAGTCCATTGACTTTCAAGTCATATCCAATTTATGAATCATGTCTTCATGGCAAAATGACTAAGCTCCCTTTTATAGGACATGGGGAAAGGGCCATGGATCTACTAGCCCTAGTACATACTAATATGTGCAGTCCATTTGATGTGCCGGCTATAAGCAACTTTGATTACTTCATAACCTTTATCAATGATTTATCTTGGTATGGGTACGTGTATCTTATGAGACACAAGTCTGAAGCCTTTAAAAAATTTAAGAAATTTAGACATGAAGTCGAAAAGTAAACTAAAAAATTCATTAAGATTCTTCGATCAAATCGAGGAGGCGAATACCTTAGTCGAAAATTCCTAGACTATCTCAAGCAAAATGGCATAGTCTCTCAATAGACTCCATCTGAAATACCTCAACTCAATGGGATTTCAGAATGGAAGAATCGGATCCTATTAGATATGGTCCGATCTATGATGAGCTTCACAGATCTTTCTCATTTTTTCGGAGGACATAGTCTGTTAACTGCTATATATTTACTGAATAGGGTTTTCTCTAAAATCATTCCTGCCACACTGTATGAGATATAGCATGGTAAAAAACTAAGTTTGAGTCATTTCGGAATTTGGGATTGTCTGGCTCATGTCAAAAGACAACAAGCAGACAAGTTAGACTATAGGTCCTTTAGAGCTCAATTTATAGGATATCCTAAAGAATCATTAGGATATTATTTCTACATTTCAGAAGATCATAATGTGATTGTGAGTCGGCATGCCATTTTTATTAAAAAATAGTTTATTCAAGATAGCAAAAAGGGTTCATGGTGAAAGTCTCACAAGAGCAACGAGCTAAGGATCCCATGGAACAAAATTAGGTTGAGCCAATACAATCACTACCTCCTCCACCTCATAGATCGGAAAGGCTTTTTCGTTCTCCTGAGAGGTACTTAGATAGTATTTCAGAGAAAGTAGAGAAAATATTCCTTGTAGGTAATAGGGTTCATGGTGATGATCCCAAAATCTATGACGAGGCGATATCAGATATCGACTCCGAGAAATGATTAGAGGCAATGAAGTCAGAAATGGACTCAATGCACTCAAACCAAGTCTGAACCTTGGTAGATCCAATGGAAGGTATAGTACCTATTGGGTGTAAATGGATCTACAAGAGAAAGATTGGTGCAGATGGAAATGTGAAGACATTCAAAGCTAGATTAGTGGCAAAAGGATATAGTCAATGTGAAGGCATTGACTATTAGGATAACTTTTCGCCAATAGTTATGCTAAAATCCATCCGCACATTGCTTGTTGTTACAGCTTATTTTGATTATGAAATATGGCAAATGGACGTAAAAACGACATTCTTAAATGGATACCTTGAGGAAGATATCTATATGGAATAGCTGCTAGATTTCACATCCAGTGATACTGATCACAAAGTATGCAAGCTACAAAAGTCCGTATATGAACTCAAGCAAGCATCTCAGAGCTAGAATACTCATTTTAATGATGTGATCAAATTATTTAGTTTCATCAAAAATGAGGAGAAATCATGTATTTTTAAAAGATCAGTGAAAGCACTATTATCCTTCTCGTACTATATGTGGATGATATCCTCCTTATTGAAAATGATATTCCCATATTGACCATAATTAAAATATGGTTATCTAAAGAATTCTTCATAAAAGACCTAGGAGAAGTATCCTTAATTCTAGGAATCAAGGTCTATAGAGATAGACCGAATAGGATTCTAGATCTTTCATAGAAGATGTACATAGAGAAAGTGCTAAAGAGGTTTAGCATGAAAAACTCCAAGAGGAGATTTGTATCCTTCAGATATGGCATTCATCTCTCCAAGAAAATATGTCCCAACACACTAGAAGAGATTGAATGCATGAACAAGATCCCTTATGCTTCAGCAATAGGGAGCCTCATGTATGCCATGTTATGTACACGACCTAATATAGCCCATGCTGTGAGTGTCACGAGCAGATATCAGTCGAATCTAGATGAAGAACATTGGACTTCTATGAAATGTATCCTTAAATACTTCAGAAGAACTAAGGATATGTTGTTGGTTTTTGGTAATGGAAAACTCCAAGTCCAGGGGTATATAGACTTGGATTTTATGTACGATATAGATGATCAAAAGTCGACATCTAGGAGTCTATTTATGTGTAATGGTGGTACTATCAGTTGGAAGAGTTTCAAGTAGATAGTGATAGTAGATTCCACCAAGAAAGTAGAATACATCGCTGCATCAGAAGTTATGAAGGAGGCATTCTGGTACAAGAAATTCACCATAAAGATTAGAGTGATGCCATCGGATGCCATTCCTCTATACTATGATAATAATAGCACCATAGCCCTTTCTAAAGAGCCAAGATCTCATCAGAAATCCAAGCACATCGAGCGGCGATACCATCTGATCCGCGATTATCTCGAGAAAGATTACATCGAGGTCAAGAGAGTCAACTCCGCATACAATGCGGTAAATCCACTCACAAAGCCATTGGGCCAGTAGAAGATTAAAGCCCATCTTGAGAAGATGGGACTTAGATTTGTAGCCAATTGACTTTAGGTCAAGTGGGAGTTTGTTAGATATGTGTGCCCTAAAAGTCAAATTGGCTGACACTTATAATACACTTCTAAGAATAAAATTATAATTTTGACTATAAATAATAAAATAAATTATTTTCTATCGTAGTGTATATTTAAAAGTGTCTGTGATACATCTCTTGAGTTAATGATAATGATAGTTCATATTTTCAAGAGTTAAAAATTTAAGACATGAATTTTCATTATTAACTCATAAAATGCTCCCGATCGTAGGATCATCATAAGGATGGTATTTGATCCAGAAGGTTGGTGTATGATTGCTTCTTTAGGATAGATGAGTCTTGAGTCTATAGTGTAGAGACACCGGAGCGAGAGTATAGGTACTCGTTAGAGAATGAGGGCACTGAGCATGACCACCTCGAGCAGTCATTAGGAAGTCTATCTTCTTGTCGATGACTAGCTCGAAGCTATAGTAGTGTGTCTGATTCTTTGACCTAAGGTGCTTCGGCAGTTTACTTGAGGGTGTTATAGTTTGACTATACCATAACTCGATCTCCTAGCCATTCGAAATTCTGAGGTGTATGTTAGCTATAGCATGTTCGTTGTAGGAATTGGATTCACCAATAGGAGATCTATCTACCTCGGTAGATGAGGAGTAGCCCTATGATGATCATGAGAATCAAGTCCATAAGCCTATGGCCATGGTAGAGTAAAATAATAAAAAGAGTTTCTATTAGGGTTTTCACATTGGACTTGAATCAAATGATTAATTCATATGACGGATAATTAGGATTTGACGAGATTCACCTTAACCCTAATCCGATCGGGACTCAAGATAGAGAGAACTTAATCACAAAGGTAACTACACCGAAGAGGTTCATTTTTAGTTCTGATGGGTTGCCACCATATACTGCTAGGTGCCACTGATGGATTTTGGAAGCAATTAGAATGATTTGGATGATCGATCATACTAGTTGTCTGAATCAGAAAAATTCTAATCCATCGGAAGGTATTTCGATGATGTCAATGATAGAGATCATGACATATCCCATTACCATACAGAACTGAATCTAACTGGATCACACAAATAAGGATTTGGATCTGGATATCATCAATTGGACTAACCCAGTTCAATTGATTTGAATAAGATTCAATTAGGTTCAAGAAAATCATGCTAGCACACGATTGAGCCTAATGTTCTCCTTTAACAATCAATAAAGCTTATCTCGATTAAGCCAAATATGTTTGGGCTCACTCAAAAATCTTTGCTTGGTCTGACTAGAGCTTGTCCAAGTCAGAAAAGGGTTGTCTTAATTTATGAGATAAATTTGAGATAACACCTAACATTTTTCGTCACCTACTAAATCTTGTCTTTGGACTTTGGTCAAATGTTGACCTTTAACACTTAGACATCTGCCCATGTGTCATGCACCCATAGGAGAGAACTTTGACCCTTGTCCCTCTACTAAAAGGTAGAGAGACAAAGGGTGCATGCCTAGGGAGGCGTGTGTCCCATGTGGATAAGGATTGGAGTCCCATATAGATGGGACTCCAGTTGCTTCAAGGAATCAAACTTGATGGCGCCAAAAAGTCTTATTTGACCCAATCTTGGCACCATCTAAGGAGGGTTTTAAGGGACACTAATCTGATTAGATCAAATGATGTCATCTCATCAATCAAATTTAGATCTGATTGCATAAAGGGCCATGATTGGTCAGAATGATGTGGCACTGCAAGGCACAACAGGATCTATAAAAACCCTATCTACACCTTAATTGAAAGAGCTTCTACCTTAGCCCATGCCACATAGCCCATCTTCCTCCTTCTCCATGCCACCCTCTGATCCTCTCTCTCCTCTCTACGTCCAAGAGGATTTGGGCACGAGTTAGGTGCGATCCAAGCAAGTGAAAGGTGATAGAAAAGAAAGAAGGCAGCACTGCTGCAAGAGACAACGGCTGATCTTCAAAAGCTATTTTGAAGATCTTCAAGATTAGGTCTAGATCTAATTTTTAGAGGATAGATTAAGAAGGAGAAGATCTTCAGATCCTATTTGAGTTGATATAGGTAGAGGTCAGGCGCTTGCATGGCTACATCTAAAACCTCAGGCAAACATTGGGATCATCACAGGATAATAGGATTATCCATAACAAAGATATAATTAAATTAGATTTAATTTTATTTTTCTTTTATCAGTTCAATAAGATCAAATTTGAAGAGTCTCATATCTGATTAGGATCTTAGAGAAAAATTTTTGAAATATTTCTCTTGATCCAATCAGATCTGAACGAACCTGACTCGAAAAAATTAGGTTTTTTCCTTCATGCATATTGTGTTTAGATCCTTAGTGTAGGACTTAATATTCTGATATGATTAAAAATTAATTAATTAAATTAATCAATTTTTTACTATATTTTAGCTATTTTTAAAAAAAAAATTGAAAGTAGCACTGCAAATCCTGCACTGCATCCTTCAAGTTGTTGTTCTTCTTCTTATCGGACTAGTGCAAAGGTGGCTCTTTAGGTGCTTGAACCTGTTGCTTCCAAACATACTTCTTGAGATAGCCTTTGAAGGAAAAAATCTATTTTATGGATCAGGTTTGTTCAAATCTGATTGGATTAGGAGGGATATTTTAAAAAAAAAATTCTAAGATCCTAATTAGATCTGAGACTTCTCGGATCTAATTTTATTAATCTGATAATAAAAATAAAAATTAAAATTAAATCTAATTTAATTATATCTTTATTTTGGATAATCTAATTATTCTGTGATGATCCCGATGTTTGCCTGAGGTTCTGTATGTAGCAACGCAAGTGCCTGGCCTCTATCCGTATCCACTCAGATAGAATCTGAAGATCTTCTCCTTCTCAATCAATTCTCCAAAAATCAAATCTAGATCTAATCTTGAAGATCTTCAAAATGACTTTTGAAGAACAGTCATTGTCTCTTGCAGCAGTGCTGCCTTCTTCCTTTCCTGGCATCTTTCACTTTTTTGGATCGCACCTTCTTCATGTGCAAAGTCCCTTGGGTGTGGAGAGGAGAGAAAGGATCAGATGGTGGCATGGAGAAGAAGGGAGAGGGGCTATGTGGTATGAGCTAAAGATAGAAGAATTAAATTCTAGGCGCAGATAGGGTCTATATAGACCCTGCTGCGCCATGCAGTGCCATATCATCCTGACCAATCACGGTCCTCTGTGCAATTAGATCTAAATCTGATGATGGAATGATATCATCTGATCCAATCAGATTAGAGACCCTCAAAACTCACCTTAGGTGGTGCCAAGACTGGGTCAAACAAGTCTTCTTGACATCACATAATTTAATCCCCTGAAGCAACAACTGGAGTCCCATCTGTATGGGTCCATCTTTTATTCTCATGCGATGCACTCCTCCCTAGGCATGCACCCCCTTCCTATCTACTTTTTAGCAAGGGACAAATCCTCAGGTACTCTCCTATGGGTGCATGACACATGGGAAGATATCTAAGTGTCCATGATCAATATTTGACCAATGTCCAAAGATAAGACTTAGTAGGTGATGAAAAATGGGAGGTGTTGTCTCAAATTTATCTCATAAATTAAGATAACCCTTTTCTAACCTGGACAAGCTCCAGTCAGACTAAGTAAAGGTTTTTGAGTGAGCCTAAATATATTTGGCTTAGTCGAAGCAAGCTTTATTGATTGTTAAAGAAGAACATTAGGCTCAATCGTGTACTAGCATGATTTTCTTGAACCTAATTGAATCTTATTCAAATCAATTGAACTGGGTTAATCGAATTGATGATATCTAGATCCAAACCCTTATTTGTATGATTCAATTAGGTTTAGTTTTGTATGATAATGGGATATGTCATGATCTCTATCATCGATATCATCAAAATACCTTTCGATGGATCAGAACTTTTTTGATTTAGGCAAATAGTATGATCGATCATCCAAATCATTCTAATTCCTTTCGAAATTCACCAGTGACACCTAGCAACATATGGTGGCAATCCATCAGAACTGAAAGTGAACCTCTCATTGTAGTTACCTGTGTGATTAAGTTTCTCTATCTTAAGCTCCGATCAGATTAGGGTTAAGATGATCTCATCAAATCCTAATTTCCATCATATGAATTAATCATTCGATTCACGTCCAATGTGAAAATTCTAATAGAAATTCTCTATTATTTTACTCTGCCAGGCCATGGGCTTATGGACTTGATTCTCATGATCATCATAGGATAACTCCTTATCTACCGAGGTAGATAGATCTTCTATTAGTGCAATCTAATTCCTACAATGAACATGCTATAGCCAACATACACCTCAGAATTTTGAATGGCTAGGAGACCAAGTTATAGTGTAGTCAAACTACAACACCCTCAAGGTGAATGTTGATACACCTCAGGTCAAAGAACCGATACACTACTGCAGCTTTGAGCCAATCATCAATGAGAAGGTAAACTTCCTCATGACTGCTCGAGGTGGTCATGCTCAGTGCCCTCGTTCTCTAATGAGTACCTATACTCTCACTTCGATGTCTCTATACCATAGACTCAAGACTCATCTATCTAAAAGAAGCGATCATACACCAATCTTTCAGATCAATCATCATCCTCATGATGATCCTACGGTTAGGAGCATTTTATGAGTTAATAATGAAAATTCATGTCTTAAATTTTCAACTCTTGAAAATATGAACTATCATTACCACTAACTCAAGGGATGTATCACAGACACTTTCAAATACACACTATAATAAAAAATAATCTATTTTATTATTTATAATTAAAATTATAATTTTGCTCTTAGAAGTGTATTACAAGAGTCAGCCAATTTAGCTTCTAGGGCACACATATCTGACAAACTCCCACATGACCTAAAGTCAATTGGCTATAAATCTAAGTCTCATCTTCTCAAGGTGGGCTTCAATCTTCTACTGGTCCAATGGCTTTGTAAGTGGGTCTGCCACATTATCTATAGAGTCGACTCTCTTGATCTCGATGTAACCTTTCTCAAGGTAATTGCTGATGAGGTGGTATCACCGCTCGATGTGCTTGAATTTCTGATGAGACCTTAGCTTTTTAGCAAGAATTATGGTGCCATTATTATTGCAGTATAGAAAAATGGTATCTGATGGCATCACTCCGATCTCTATGATGAACTTCTTATACTAAAATGCCTCCTTCGTAGCTTCTAATGCAGCGATGTACTCTACTTCCATGGTGGAATCTGCTATCATTATTTGCTTAAAACTCTTCCAACTGATAGCACCACCATTACATACAAATAGACTCCCAGATGTCGACTTTCGATCATCTATATCGGATATAAAATCTAAGTCTATATATCCCTGGATAAGGAGTTCTCCATTACCAAAAACCAACATCATATCCTTAGTTCTTCTCAAGTACTTAAGGATATATTTCATAGAAGTCCAATGTTCTTCATCTGGATTCGACTGATATCTGCTCGTGACACTCACAGTATGGGATATATCAGATCATATTCATAACATGGCATACATGAGGCTCTCTATTGCTGAAGCATAAGGGATCTTGCTCATGTATTCAATCTCCTCAAGTGTGTTGGAATACATTTTCTTGGAGAGATGAATGCCATGTTTGAAGGGTACCAATCCCTGAAGGGAAAAATCTATTTTTCGGATCAGGTTCGTTCAGATCTAATTTGATCAAGAGAAATATTTCAAAAAAAAAAATTTTAGATCTAAATTAAATCTGATACTTTTTAGATTTGATTTGATGGATCTAATAAAAAAATAAATTAAATTAAATTAGATTTAATTTATATCCTATTCTTGGGTAATCTTATTATCCTGTGATGATCCTGCTGATTGTCTGAGGTTCTGGATGTAGCCACGCAATCACCTAGTCTCTACTAGTATCTACTTAGGTAGGATTTGGATATCTCCTTCTTCTCATTCTTTTCTCCAAATATTAGATCTGGATCTGATCTTGAAGATCTTCAAAATAACTTTTGAAGATCCAATGTCATCTCTTACAGTAGTACTGCCTTCTTCCTTTCTTTTTGCCTTTTTCTTGCCTGGATCGCACCAAACTGAAGCCCAAAGCCCCTTGGGCATGGAGAGGAGAGAGAGGATTAGAGGTAGGCATGGAGGAGAGAGGGAGATGGCTATATGGCATGGGCAAGGGGAGAACCTCTTCTAAGTTAGGTGCAGATAGGGTTTATATAGACCCTGCTACACCATGCAGTGCCACATCATCCTGGCCAATCACGTCTCTTTGTGCAATCAGATCTAAATCTGATTGATGGGATGACATCACCTGATCCAATCAGATGAGAGCTCCTCTCCAACATCCTTAGGTGGCGCCAAGATTGGTCAAAGCAGAGTCCTTTGGCGCCACCTAGTTTGATTCCAAGAAGCAACCTGGAGTCCCATTTGTATGGGACTCCAAGCATCCCTATCCTTGGGCACACACCTCCCTAGGCATGCACCCCCTCCTTTCCTCTTTCTAGAAAGGGGATAAGCCCCTATCTACTCTTCTATGGGTGCATGACACATGGGCAGATGTCTAAGGGTCAAAGGTCAATGTTTGACCAAATTTAAAAAACAAGAATTAGCAGGTGACAAAAAATGGTAGGTGTTGTTTCAAATTTATCTCATAAATTAAGATAACTCTTTTCTGATCTGGACAAGCTCCAGTCAGACCAAGTAAAAGTATCTGAGTGAGTCCAAACATATTTGGCTCAGTCGAGATAATTTTTGATGATTGTAGAAGGAGAACATTAGGCTCAATCATGTGCTAGCACGATTTTCTTGAACCTAATTGAATCTAATTCAAATCAATTAAACCGGATTAGTCCAATTGATGATATCCAGATTCAAATCCTTATTTGTGTGATCCAGTTAGGTTCAGTTCTGTATGGTAATGGGATATGTCATGATCTCTATCATCGACATCATTGAAATACCTTCCGATGGATCAAAACTTTTCTGATTCAGACAACTAGAATGATTGATCATTCAAATCATTCTAATTGCTCCCAAAATCCACCAGTGACACCTAGCAGTATATGATGGCAACCCATCAAAATTAAAAACAAACCTCTTGGTGTAGTTACATGTGTAATTAAATTCTTCTATCTTGAGCCCCGATCAGATTAGGATTAAGGTGAACTCATCAAACCATAATTTCTATCATATTATTTAATCATTTGATTCATGTCTGATGTGAAAATCTTAATAGAAACTCTTTCTATTATTTCACTCTACCATGGCCATGGGCTTATGGACTTAATTCTCATGATCATCATAGGGCTACTCCTGGTGCAATCTAATTCCTACAATGAACATGCTATAGCCAACGTACACCTCAAGATTCCAAATGGCTAGGAGATCGAGTCACGGTGTAGTCAAACTATAACATCCTCAAGGTGAACAACCGATGCACCTCAGGTCAAAGAACCAGACACACCACTGCAGCTTCAAGCCAGTCATCAATGAGAAGGTAGACTTTCTTATGACTGCTCGAGGTGGTCATGCTTAGTGTCCTCTTTCTCTAACGAGTACCTATACACTCGCTCCAGTGTCTCTACACCATAGACTTAAGAGTCATCTACTATAAAGAAGCAATTGTACACCAACCTTCCAGATCAATCACCATCCTCATGATGATCCTACGGTCGGAAGCATTTTATGAGTTAATAACAAAAATTCATGTCTTAAATTTTCAACTCTTGAAAATAAGAATTATCATTACCATTAACTCAAGGGATGTATCACAGACACTAAATACACATTGTGATAGAAAATAATTTATTTTATTATTTATAGTCAAAATTATAATTTTGTCCTTAGAAGTATACAATAAGTGTCAGTCAATTCTGACTTCTAGGGCACACATATCTAACAAACTCCCACTTGAGCTAAAGTCAATTAGCTACAAATCTAAGTCGCATCTTCTCAAGGTGGGCTTCGATCTTCTGCTAGTCCAACAGCTTTATGAGTGGATCCACCGCATTGTCTGCGGAGTCAAATCTCTTGACCTCAACGTAATCCTTCTCGAGGTAATCGCAGATGAGGTGGTATCGCCGCTTGATGTGCTTGGATTTCTGATGAGACCTAGGCTCCTTAGTAAGGGCTATGGCACCATTGTTGTCGCAGTATAGAGGAATGGTATCTGATAGCATCACTCCAATTTCTACGACAAACTTTTTATACCAAAATGCCTCCTTCGCAGCTTTTGATGCAGCGATGTATTCTGCTTCCATGGTGGAATCTACTATCACTGTCTGCTTGAAACTCTTTTAACTGACAGCACCATCATTACACACAAACAGACTCCTAGATGTCAACTTTCGATCATCTACATCAGACATAAAATTCGAGTCTATATACCCTTGGACTTGGAGTTCTCCATTACCAAAAATCAACAACATATCCTTAGTTCTTCTCAAGTACTTAAGGATACATTTCACAGAAGTCCAGTGTTCTTCACCTAGATTCGACTGATATCTGCTCGTGACACTCACAGCATGGGCTATATCAGGTCACATACATAACATGGCATACATGAGGCTCCCTATTGCTGAAGCATAAGGGATCTTGCTCATGTGTTCTATCTTCTTAAGTGTGCTAGGGCACATCATCTTGAAGAGATGAATGCCATATCTGAAGGGTACCAAACTCCTCTTAGAGTTTTTCATGCTAAACCTCTTTAGCACTTCCTCTATGTACATCTTCTGTGAAAGTCCTAGCATCCTATTCGGTCTATCTCTATAGACCTTAATTCCTAGAATAAAGGATGCTTCTCCTAAGTCTTTCATGGAGAATTCTTTGGATAACCATATTTTAACTGTGATCAACATGAAAATATCATTCCCAATAAGGAGGATATCATCCACGTACAATACGAGAAAGACAACAGCACTTCCACTGATCTTTTTGAGGATACATGGTTCCTCCTCATTTTTGATAAAACTAAATAATTTGATCACATCATTAAAATGAGTATTCCAACTTCGAGATGCTTGCTTAAGTCCATATATGAACCTTTGCAGCTTGCATACCTTGTGATCAGCATCACTAGATGTGAAACCTAGCGGTCGTTCCATATAGATATCTTCCTCAAGGTATCCATTTAAGAATGCCATTTTCACATCTATTTACCATATTTCATAATCAAAATAGGCTGCAATAGCAAGCAATGTCTAGATGAATTTCAACATAGCTACTAGCGAAAAGATATCCTGATAGTCGATGCCTTCGCATTGACGATACCCTTTTGCCATAAATCTAGCTTTGAATGTCTTCATATTTCCATCTGCATCAATCTTTCTCTTGTAGATCCATTTACACCCAATAGATACTATACCTTCTGGTGAATCTATAAGATTCAGACTTAGTTTGAGTGCATCGAGTCAATTTCTGACTTCATTGCCTCTAACCATTTCTCAGAGTCGATATTCGATATCGCCTTGTCATAGATTTTGGGATCATCACCATAAACCCCATTACCTATGAGGAATATTTTTTCTACTTTCTTTGAAATAGTACCTAAGTACCTCTCAGGGGGATGGGAAATCCTTTTTGATCTACGAGATGGAGGAGGTAGTGATTGAATTGGCTCAATCTGATTTGGTTCCATTTGGTCCTTAGCTCATTGCTCTTATGAGACTTTCTCCTCGAGCTTGATCTACTTTCTAATGCTGCTATTTTGAATAAACTATTTTTCAAAAAAGATGGCATGTCGACTCACAATAACATTATGATCTTCTGGAATGTAGAAATAATATCCTAATAACTCTTTAAGATATCCTATAAATCGAGCTCTAAAGGACCTATAGTCTAACTTGTCCACTTGTTATCTTTTGACATGAGTCGGACAATCCCAAATTTCGAGATGACTCAGACTTAGTTTCTTACCATGCCATATCTTATACAGTATAGTAGGAACGATTTTAGAAGAAATCCTATTCAGTAAGTATATTGCAGTTAACAAACAATATCCCCAAAAAAAATTAGTGAGGTTTATGAAGCTCATCATGGAATGGACCATATCTAATAGGATCCGATTCTTTCATTCTAAAATTCTGTTGAGTTGAGGTGTTCCAGATGAAGTCTATTAAGAGATTATGCCATTTTTTTTAAGATAGTTTAGAAATTTCTGACTAAGGTATTCACCTCTTCGATCTAATTGAAGAACCTTAATGAATTTTTCAATTTGCTTCTCTACTTCATATCTGAATTTCTTGAATTTTTCAAAAGCTTCAGACTTGTGTCTCATAAGATACATATATCCATACCTAGATAAATCATCAGTAAAGGTTATGAAGTAGACAAAGTTGTCTCTAGCCAACACATCAAATGAGCCGTACACATCAGCATGTACTAGGGCAAGAAGATCCGTAGCCCTTTCTCCATGTCCTACAAAAGGAAGCTTAGTCATTTTGCCATGAAGATAAGATTCATAAATTGAATATGACTTGAAAGTCAATGGACTCAATAGCCTAGTTTTTTCCAATTTGTTAACCCTATCTTTTGCTATATGACCTAGTCTTAGGTGCTATAGATACTATTATTTGGACTATCCCTTGGTCGTTTCATGGCATTCATATTTTGCTTGATATTAAAAACAAATACATCAATGTGTAACTGGTAAAGATCGTTAATAAGAAAACCACTTACAATTTTATTTCTTTCATAAAGAATGTTATAATGGTTCTTGAGAAAATAAATTACATATTCTTCTAGTGCTAGGCATGAAATAGAAATCAAATTCCTACTTGCTGCAAGCACATAATAACAATCTTTTAATACGAAGTCTAAACTAGATGGTAGTCGAAGAGGGTATATTTTCACAGTCACAATAGTAACTCTTGCTCCATTTCCGACACATAGGATCATCTCACCATCCCTCAGCCTCCTGCTATCCTCAAGATCTTGCATAGAAGTGTACAAATGAGCACTAGAACCAGAGTCAACCATCCAACTGGAAGTAGAAAAAACCAAAAGGTTGGACTCAATAACAAGCATACCTCCAGAAGGACCTGCCTGCTTCTTATTCTTCAAGGTGGCCAGGTAAGTAAGGCAGTTTCGCTTCTAGTGGCCGTTAGTGTTGCAATGGAAATACTTTCCTTTGTCAGCAACCTTCTTCTTCAACTCTATCTTTTTCTTCTTTCCTCCTTCCACCGTTTGCTTTTTCATAGACTTCTTTTTTTCAAAAGATTTTCTCTTGGAAGAGGTCCATTCATAGCAAGCACTGAGCCTTTAGAACCTATCATAAAAAGCTCAGCGGTAACCAGCATGTTCATAAGCTCGACCAAAAAATTTTAAAGTTTATGTATATGGTAGTTCATGATGAACTGCCCATATGTATCAGTTAAAGATCGTAGAATTATATCATTCTACAGATTTAGGTCCAACTTCACTCTGAGCTTCTCAAGCTCTTCTAAGTCCTTGATCATCATCAGACAATGATCTTGGACTGACTGCCCATCACGTATTTTAGTCTTGAATAGTCGTTTAGTGATTTGATACTTGGCTGCGCAACTCTATTCATCAAACATCTCTTGTAGGTGAGCCAACATTTGGTGGACAGTCTTGATATCTTCCTATTGGCATTAAAGCTCATCAAACATCGAGCCCAACATATAATATCTAGTCTTGTTATCTTCGTCCATCCACTTATTAAGAGACGCTTTCTATTCAGTGGATGGACGAGCTGGTAAGATGGGAGGGTTCTGATCCAACACATGAGTTAACTTCTCAAAATCCAAAATAATTTTGATGTTCCAGAGCCAATCCTTATAATTGGATCCGATCAGTCTATCGGTGTCCAAGATACGTGCTAGTGGGTTGGACACAAATATTTTTCTATAGAAAGTCAAAGTTTTTTGTTAGATATTATAATTAAGACTTGACCAATTTATTTAAGAATTTTATTTTTAAACAAATTTGCTTCCACTATTTTCTCGGATCCCTACACTCCCTCTGTAGAGATGCGAAAACCTTCATGATTAATGATTTCTAGTGGGTGGTGCGATCCCACTAACTGACTCATCACCTCACCTAACAATTATTGATGATGGATTAGCCAATGAGTGAACAACTCTTGTTCAATGATTCTTTAATCATGGTGCACCCAAACTTGATCTCTAATTCATGAATCTCACCATGCCTGGAATATTGATCTACTCCTTAGTTAAGTCAGACCCACCATTTGCATAGATTGGATTTCTAATTGAGTCTCTTACTGTATCCAGAATATTGAGCCCAATCCATCTTCCAGTCCATAGCATCCAATGCCTAATAGACATGGTTGCATCTTTTTGGTGCAACTGAACCACTGTAACCAGCTAAGAACAATCAACCCCGAGAAAGGCCTGCACATCTACAATGGTGGAAGAAATTAGACTTAATCTTTTCTTAGGAAGATTTGATTTAGGTCTCATTAAACTAGACTTGACATAGTCATAACCATTATGACTAACCTAGTGGCATGGATTAGCTCAGATTATTGGCCACCTCAGATCAAGACTGAGCCAATAAATATGGTCAAGTAAGTGAGATCGATGGAAGGGATATACCATTAACTCGACAAGAACGCCTTCGAGTCGAGTAGCTTCCAATTAAAAATCAGTCGATCATATCTGCCAAACTTACCTTAGACACCAAATTATTGAGTCAAAACCAATCAAATTAGCCTACAATCTAGACTCTAACCACTGAGCCTAATTAGGTCTTAGCTTGATCAATCACTCATGTGATTCGATCTTGATCCAGACTTAATCCTATTAGGCTGGTCAATTTAAGCACTCTTGATCCCGTCTAACCAACTCTTGATTCGGTTTGATCAACTACTTAAATCTAATTGAGCTATCCAAGTCCAAACCCAATTTTATGAATATGTCTTAGATATAAAATTCTAAATTTTAGACCTAATATATATATTTCATAATCTTAATTCTTAATTAAGTTTAGGATTCACAAACAAAATATGTAAATAAAATCCTAGGATTTCAAGATCTAGGGTTTTGCATAAAATAAGTTCTTGATTTCTGATTAAGGACGAATGCACAACACCCCTACACATCATAAGAACACCCTATCAAATAGAAGGAGAGGGTATTTAAACCCTACTTTGTTCTTATGATCGGATGGCCAAGGAGAATGCTTTAATCAGAAATATAAAAACTACAAAACTAGTTAGATCTACATCATATATCTCATATATAAAAATTGATCTAACTATAAACATATTTTGCATACATCTCATGTATTATATCAAGCATATTTTCAGATCTAAATTATCTCATAATTATCTAAAAAATTAAATTTAAATTGATCACATCAAAATAAATTCTATTCTAGATAATTATGTAGAACTATTCTACAACTAGTCTAAACATGCATTCATCATATCTCATATCCAAAAATTAAATAATTTTATTTTTTATTTTTTAGATCTTATTATAATATTTATAATATTAAAAAATAATAAATAAATTAATCTAAAATTATAACTTAATTAAATTAAATTATGATCATGCAACACTATACATAGAATAATTTTATTTTACAACTAGTCATGCATCTTGTAAAACTTAGATCTAAATTATTTAATTTTATTTTTTTTAATTTAAGATCTAATCATATCTTATGTGATATATAAAATCATCTAATTATTAGATTAAAATTAAATTAAAATTAGATCTAAATAATTTATGAAAATCTGGCTCTGATACCAGTTGAAGGAAAAAACCTGTTTCTTGGGTCAGGTTCGTTCAGATCTGATTTGATCAAGAAAAATATTTCAAATTTTTTTTTCTTAAATCTAAATTAGATTTGATACTTTTTAGATCTAATTTAATAGACCTAATAAAATAAAAATAAAATAAAATAAATTAGATTTAATTTATACCTTGTTCTTGGGTAATCTTATTATCCTGTGATGATCCTACTGATTGCCTGAGGTTCTGGATGTAGCCATGCAATCGCCTGGCCTCTATCAGTATCCACCCAAGCAAAATTTAGATATCTCCTCCTTCTCAATCTTTCCTCCAAAGATCAAATCTGAATCTGATCTTGAAGGTCTTCAAAATAACTTTTGAAGATCCGATGTCGTCTCTTGCAGCAGTGTTGCCTTCTTCCTTTCTTTTTGCCTTTTTCTTGTTTGGATCGCACCAAATTGAAGCCCAAAGCCTCTTAGGCATGGAGAGGAGAGAGAGGATCAGAGGTAGGCAAGGAGAAGAGAAGGAGATGGATATGTAGCATGGGCAAGGGGAGAACCTCTTCTAAGTTAGGCACAGACAGGGTTTATATAGGCCCTACTGCGACATACAGTGCCGCATCATCCCGGCCAATCATGTCTCTTTGTGCAATTAAATCTAAATTTGATTGATGGAATGATATCATTTGATCCAATCAGATGAGTGACCCTCTCCAACACCCTTAAGTGGCACCAAGACTAGTCAAAGCAGAGTCCTTTGGCGCCACCTAGTTTGATTCCAAAAAGCAACCTAGAGTCCCATCTATATGGGACTCCAGGCATCCCTATCCTTGGGTGCATGCCTCCCTAGGCATGCGCCCCCTCCTTTCCTCTTTCTAGCAAGGGGACAAGCCCCTATCTATTCTCCTATGGGTGCATGACACATGGGTAGATGTCTAAGTGTCAAAGATCAACGTTTGACCAAAGTCAAAAGACAAGAATTAGTAGGTGACGAAAAATGGCTGGTGTTGTCTCAAATTTGTCTCATAAATTAAGACAATCCTTTTCTAACCTGGACAAGCTCCAATCAGACCAGGTAAAGGTACCTGAGTGAGCCCAAATATATTTGGCTCAGTCAAGATAACTTTTGATGATTATAGAAGGAGAATATTAGGCTCAATCGTGTGCTAGCACGATTTTCTTGAACCTAATTGAATCTAATTCAAATCAATTGAATTAGATTAGTCCAATTGATGATATCTAGATCCAAACCCTTGTTTGTGTGATCCAATTAGATTCAGTTCTATATGGTAATGGGATATATCATGATTTCTATCATCGACGTCATCGAAATACCTTCCAATGGATCAGAACTTTTCTGATTCAGACAACTAGAATGATCGATCATCCAAATCATTCTAATTGCTCCCAAAATCCACTAGTAATACCTAGCAGTATATGGTGGCAACCCATCAAAACTGAAAATGAACCTCTTAATGCAGTTACATGCATGATTAAGTTCTTCTATCTTGAGCCTCGATCAGATTAGGGTTAAGGTGAACTCATTAAACCCTAATTTCTGTCATATGATTTAATCATTTAATTCAAGTCCGATGTGAAAACCTTAACAGAAACTCTTTCTATTATTTCACTCTACCATGGCCATGGGCTTATGGACTTAATTCTCATGATCATCATAGGGCTACTCCTCATCTGCCAAGGTAGATAGATTCCCTCTTGGTGCAATCCAATTCCTACAATGAACATGCTATAGCCAACATACACCTTAGGATTTTGAATGGCTAGAAGACCGAGTCATGGTATAGTCAAACTATAATACCCTCAAGATGAACTGTCGATGCATCTCAGGTCAAAGAACCAGACACACCACTGCAGCTTCAAGCCAGTTATCGATGAGA
>QRFJ01001050.1:234968-263494 GCA_006176705.1 Cocos nucifera
TAGCCATGCAATCGCCTGGCCTCTATCAGTATCCACCCAAGCAAAATTTAGATATCTCCTCCTTCTCAATCTTTCCTCCAAAGATCAAATCTGAATCTGATCTTGAAGGTCTTCAAAATAACTTTTGAAGATCCGATGTCGTCTCTTGCAGCAGTGTTGCCTTCTTCCTTTCTTTTTGCCTTTTTCTTGTTTGGATCGCACCAAATTGAAGCCCAAAGCCTCTTAGGCATGGAGAGGAGAGAGAGGATCAGAGGTAGGCAAGGAGAAGAGAAGGAGATGGATATGTAGCATGGGCAAGGGGAGAACCTCTTCTAAGTTAGGCACAGACAGGGTTTATATAGGCCCTACTGCGACATACAGTGCCGCATCATCCCGGCCAATCATGTCTCTTTGTGCAATTAAATCTAAATTTGATTGATGGAATGATATCATTTGATCCAATCAGATGAGTGACCCTCTCCAACACCCTTAAGTGGCACCAAGACTAGTCAAAGCAGAGTCCTTTGGCGCCACCTAGTTTGATTCCAAAAAGCAACCTAGAGTCCCATCTATATGGGACTCCAGGCATCCCTATCCTTGGGTGCATGCCTCCCTAGGCATGCGCCCCCTCCTTTCCTCTTTCTAGCAAGGGGACAAGCCCCTATCTATTCTCCTATGGGTGCATGACACATGGGTAGATGTCTAAGTGTCAAAGATCAACGTTTGACCAAAGTCAAAAGACAAGAATTAGTAGGTGACGAAAAATGGCTGGTGTTGTCTCAAATTTGTCTCATAAATTAAGACAATCCTTTTCTAACCTGGACAAGCTCCAATCAGACCAGGTAAAGGTACCTGAGTGAGCCCAAATATATTTGGCTCAGTCAAGATAACTTTTGATGATTATAGAAGGAGAATATTAGGCTCAATCGTGTGCTAGCACGATTTTCTTGAACCTAATTGAATCTAATTCAAATCAATTGAATTAGATTAGTCCAATTGATGATATCTAGATCCAAACCCTTGTTTGTGTGATCCAATTAGATTCAGTTCTATATGGTAATGGGATATATCATGATTTCTATCATCGACGTCATCGAAATACCTTCCAATGGATCAGAACTTTTCTGATTCAGACAACTAGAATGATCGATCATCCAAATCATTCTAATTGCTCCCAAAATCCACTAGTAATACCTAGCAGTATATGGTGGCAACCCATCAAAACTGAAAATGAACCTCTTAATGCAGTTACATGCATGATTAAGTTCTTCTATCTTGAGCCTCGATCAGATTAGGGTTAAGGTGAACTCATTAAACCCTAATTTCTGTCATATGATTTAATCATTTAATTCAAGTCCGATGTGAAAACCTTAACAGAAACTCTTTCTATTATTTCACTCTACCATGGCCATGGGCTTATGGACTTAATTCTCATGATCATCATAGGGCTACTCCTCATCTGCCAAGGTAGATAGATTCCCTCTTGGTGCAATCCAATTCCTACAATGAACATGCTATAGCCAACATACACCTTAGGATTTTGAATGGCTAGAAGACCGAGTCATGGTATAGTCAAACTATAATACCCTCAAGATGAACTGTCGATGCATCTCAGGTCAAAGAACCAGACACACCACTGCAGCTTCAAGCCAGTTATCGATGAGAAGGTAGACTTCCTTATGACTGCTCGAGGTGGTCACGCTCAGTGCCCTCGTTCTCTAACGAGTACCTGTACTCTCGCTCTGGTATCTTTACACTGTAGACTCAAGATTCATCTACTATAAAGAAGCGATTGTACACCAACCTTCTGGATTAATCACCATCCTTATGATGATCCTATGGTCGGGAGCATTTTATGAGTTAATAACGAAAATTTATGTCTTAAATTTTCAACTCTTGAAAATAAGAATTATCATTACCATTAACTCAAGGGATGTATCACAGATACTAAATACACATTGTGATAGAAAATAATCCATTTTATTATTTATAGTCAAAATTATAATTTTACCCTTAGAAGTGTACAACAAGTGTCGGCCAATTCTGTCTTCTAGGGTACACATATCTAACAATCCCCTCTTGGAGTTTTCCATGCTAAACCTCTTTAGCACTTCTTCTATGTATATCTTCTGTGAAAGACCTAGTATCCTATTTGGTCTATCTCTATAGACCTTAGTTCCAAGAACAAAGGATGCTTCTCCTAGGTCTTTCATGGAGAATTCTTTAGATAACCATATTCTAACTATGGTCAACATGCAAATATCATTCCCAATAAGAAGGATATCATCCACATACAGTACGAGAAAGACAATAGCGCTCCCACTAACCTTTTTAAAAATACATGGTTCCTCCTCATTCTTAATGAAACCAAATAATTTGATCACATCATTAAAACGAGTATTCCAGCTCTGAGATGCTTGCTTAAGTCTATATATGGATCTTTGCAGCTTGCATACTTTGTGATCAACATCACTAAGTGTGAAACCTAGTGGCTGTTCTATATAGATATCTTCCTTAAGATATCCATTTAAGAATGCCATTTTCACATCCATTTATCATATTTCATAATTGAAATAGGCTGCGATAGCAAGCAATGTGCGGATGGATTTTAGCATGGCTACTAATAAAAAGGTATCCTAATAGTCAATTCCTTCGCACTAACTATACCCTTTTTCCACTAATCTAGCTTTGAATGTCTCCACATTCCCATCAACACCAATCTTTCTCTTGTAGATCCATTTACAACCAATAGGTATTATACCTTCTGATGGATCTACCAAGGTCCAAACTTGGTTTGAGTGCATCGAGTCAATTTCTGACTTTATTGTCTCTAACCATTTCTTGCAGTCGATATCTGATATCGTCTCATCATAGGTTTTGGGATTATCACCATGAACCTCATTACCTACGAGGAACATTTTCTCTACTTCCTCTGAAATAGTACCTAAGTACCTCTCAAGGGGATGAAAAATCCTTTTCGATCTATGAGATGGAGGAGGTAGTGATTATATTGGCTCAACCTGATTTGGTTCCATATGGTCCTTAGCTCATTGCTCTTATGAGATTTCTTCCTCGAGCTTGATCTGCTTTCTAATGCAACCATCTTGAATAAACTATTTTTCAAGAAAGATGGCATGCCGACTCACAATCACATTGTGGTCTTCTGGAATGTAGAAATAATATCCTAATAACTCTTTAGGATATCCATTGAATCGAGCTCTAAAGGACCTATAGTCTAACTTGTCTGCTTGTTGTCTTTTGACATAAGCCGGACAACCCCAAATTTTGAGATGACTCAGACTTGATTTCTTATCATGATATATCTCATACAATATGGTAGGAACGGTTTTAAAGAAAATCTTATTCAGTAAATATATAGTAGTTAATAGACTATGTTTCCAAAAAAAATCAGTGAGGTCTGTGAAGCTCATCATGGATCGGACCATATCTAATAGGGTCCGGTTCCTCCATTCTGAAATCTCGTTGAGTTGAGGTGTTCCAGATGAAGTCCATTAAGAAACTATGCCATTTTGCTTGAGATAGTCTAGGAATTTTTGACTAAGATATTCACCTCCTCGATCTGATCGAAAAACCTTAATGGATTTTCTAGTTTGCTTTTCAACTTTATGTCTGAATTTTTTAAACTTTTTAAAGGCTTCAGACTTATGTCTCATAAGTTACACATACCCATACCGAGATAAATCATTGATAAAGGTTATGAAGTAGTCAAAGTTGCCTCTAGCTGGCACATCAAATAGGCCACACACATTGGTATGTACTAGGACAAGTAGTTTCATGGCCCTTTCCCCATGTCCTACAAAAGGGAGCATAGTTATTTTGCCATGAAGACATGATTCATAAATTGGATATGACTTGAAAGTCAATGGACTCAATAGTCCAATTTTCTCCAATTTGTTAATCCTATCTTCTGCTATATAACCTAACCTTAGGTGCCATAGATACCTATCATTTGGACTATCCTTGGGTCATTTTGATCTTACGGCATTCACATTTTAATCGATATTAAAGATATAAATATCAATATATAACTGGTAGAGACCGTTAATATGGAAATCACTTATAATTTTATTTTTTCATAAAAAATATTAAAATGGTTCTTAAGAAAACTAATTACATAGCCTTCTTGTGCTAAACATGAAACAAAAATCAAATTTTTGCTTGCAGCAAGCACATAATAACAATTCCTAAGTACTAAATCAAAGCCAGACGGTAGTCAAAGAGGAAAGGTTCCCATGGCCACAGCAGCAATTCTTGCTCTATTTTTAATGCATAGGATCATCTCACCATCCCTCAGCCTCCTACTATCCTCAGGATCCTAAATGGAAGTGCATAAATGAGCACTAGAACTAGAGTCAAGCACCCAACTGGATGCAGAAGAAATTGTAAGGTTAGATTCAATAATGAGCATACCTCCAAAAGGATCTGTCTCCTTATTCTTCAGGGTGGTCAGATATGTAGGACAGTTCCACTTTCAGTGGCCGTCAGTATTACAATAAAAATACTTTTCTTTGTCAGCAGCTTTTTTCTTCAGCTCTACCTTCTTTTTCTTTCCACCTTACACCTTCTATTTTTTCACAGACTTCTTCTTCTTTCCAAAAAAATTTTCTCTTAGAAGAAGTCCATTTCATAGCAAGTACTGAGCTTTTAGAACCTTTCATAGAAAGCTCAGCAGTGACCAGCATATTCATAAGCTCGGCTAGAGTATTCTAAAGTTTATGCATATGGTAGTTCATGATGAACTATCCATACGCATCAGTCAAGGATTGCAGAATTATATCATTCTACAAATCCTGGTCTAACTTCACTTTGAGCTTCTCAAGCTCTTCCAAGTTCTTGATCATCATCAAACAATGATCTTGGACTGACTGCCCATCATGCATTTTAACCTGAAACAATCGTTCAATGATCTGATATTTGGCTACATGACTCTGTTCGCCAAACAACTCTTGTAGGTGAGCCAATATTTGGCAGGCAGTTTGATATCTTCATATTGGCACTGAAGCTCATCAGACATTGAGTCCAACATGTAGTATCTGACCTTATTATTTTCATCCATCCACTTGTCAAGAGATGCTCTCTATTCAACAGACGGACGAGCTAGTAAGATGGGAGGATCCTGATCCAATACATGAGTCAACTTCTTGAAATCCAAAATGATTTTAAAGTTCTGAAGCCAATCCTTGTAATTAGGTTCGGTTAGTCTATGGGTGTCCAGGATACGGGCTAGTGGATTAGACGTAGATTTTTTTTTTTCTATAGAGAGTCAAAATTTTTAGTTAGATTTTGTAATTAAGACTTGACCAATTTATTTAGGAGTTTGATTTTTAAATAAATTAGCTCCCACTATTTTCTCAGATCCTTATACTTTTTTTGTAGAGATGCAAAAATCTCCACGATTACTGATTTCTAATGGATGGTGCGGTCCCACCAACTGACTCATCACCTCACCTAACAGTTATTGGTGATGGGTTAGCCAATGAGTGAACAACTCTTGTCCAATGATTTTCTAATCATGGTGCACCCATACTTGGTCTCTAATTCATGAATCTCACCGTGTCTAGAATATTGATCCACTCCTTAGTTAAGTCAGACCCTCCATTTGCATAGATTGGATTCCTAGTTGGATCTCTCACCGTATCCAAAATATTGAGCCCAATCCATCCTCCAGCCCGTAGCATCCAATACCAAATAGATATGGTTGCATCTTTCTAGTGCAACTGAACCACTATGACCAACCGAGGACAATCAACTCTGAGAAGGGCCCGCACATCTACAATAGTGGAAGATCTTAGACTTAATCTTTTCTTAAGAAGATTTGATTTAAATCTCTTTAAACTTGACTTGACATAGCCATAACTATTATGACTAACCTAGTAGCATGGGTTAGCTTGGATTGTTAGCCACCTTAGATCAGGACTGGCTGATAAATATGGTAGATAAGTGAGACCGATGGAAGAGATATGCCATTAACTCGATAAGAATGCATTCGAGTTGAGTAGTTCTTAATTAAAAATTAATTGATCGTATCTACCAAACTTATCTTAGACACCAAAATGTTGAGCCAGAAACAATCAGATTAGCCTACAATCCAGACTCTAACCACTGAGCCTAATTAGGTCTTAACTTAATCAATCACTCATGTGACTCGACCTTGATCCAAACTTAATCTTATTAGACTGGTCAATTTAAGTACTTTTGATCCCACCTAACCAACTCTTAATTTGGTTTGATCAACCGCTAGACCTAATTGAGCTACCCAAGTCCGAACCTAATTTTATGAATATATCTTAGATCTAAAAATTCTTAATTTTACATCTAATATATTTCATAATCTTAATTATCAATTAAATTTAGGGTTCATAAATAAAATATATATATATTATTCTGGGGTTTCAGAATCTAGAATTTTATAGAAAATAAGTTTTAATTTTTGATTAAGGTCGAACGTGCAGCACCTCTACACACCATAAGAACACCCCATCAAATGAAAGGAGAGGGCCTTTAAATCCTACTTTATTCTTATGACCGAACGGTCAAAGGGAACATCTTAATCAAAAATATGATAAATCTATAAAACTAGTTAGATCTACATCATATATCACATATATAAAAATTAATCTAACTAAAAACATGTTTTGCATACATATCATATATCATATCATGCATATTTTTAGATCTAAATTATCTCATAAATATCTAAAAAATAAAATTTAAATTTGATCATATCAAATTAAAATTTATTCTAAAAAATTTTGTAGAACTATTCTACAACTAGTCTAAACATGCATCTATCATATCTTATATGAATAAATTAAATAAATTTATTTTATATATTTTAGATCTAATTATAATATTTATAATATTAAAAAATAGTAAATAAATATCTAAAAATTTTAATTAATTAAATTAAAATTATGATCATGCTAGACTACACATAGAATAATTCTAATTCTAGTCTAGTCATGCATCTCATACATCTTAGATCTAGATTATTTAATTTTTTAATTTTTTAATTTTAGATCTAATCATATCTAATATGATATCTAAAATTATCTAATTATTAAATTAAAAATAAATTAAAATTAGATCTAATGAATTATGGAACCTGGCTCTGATATCAGTTGAAGAGAAAAATCTATTTTTCGGATCAAATTCATTCAGTTCTAATTAGATCAGGAGGGATATTTCAAAAAAAAAAATTTAAGATCCTAATCAAATTTAAGACTCCTTAGATCTAATCTTATTGATCTAATAATAAAAATAAAAATTAAATATAATTTAATTATATCTTTATTTTGGGTAATCCAATTATCCTGTGATGATCCCGATATTTGCCTGAGGTTCTAGATGTAACCATGCAAGTGCCTAGCCTCTACCGGTATCCACTCAGGTAGGATCTAAAGATTTTCTTCTTCTCAATCAATTCTTTAAAAATTAGATCTAGATCTGATCTTGAAGGTCTTCAAAATAGCTTTTAAAGAGCAGTCGCTGTCTCTTACAGCAATGTTGTCTTCTTCCTTTTCTGGCGCCTTTCACTTGCTTGGATCGCACCTTCTTCGTGCCCAAAGTCCCTTAGGCATGGAGAGGAGAGAGAGGACCAAAGGATGGCATGGAGAAGAAGAGAAAGAGGCTATATGGCATGGGCTAAAGGCAGAAGACTTGAATTCAAGGCACAGATAGGGTTTATATAGATCCTGCTGCACCACGCAATGCCACATCATCCTGGCCAATCATGGCCCTTTATGCAATCAGACCTAAATCTAATTAGTGAGATGACATCATCTGATCTAATCAGATTAGAGACCCTCAAAACACTCCTTAGGTGGCGCCAAGATTGGGTCAAACAAGTCTTCTTGGTGCCACACAATTTAATCCCTTGAAGCAACTGGAGTCCCATTTGTATGAAACTCCATCTTTTATCCTCATGGGGGTACACGCCTAGGGAGGCATGCACCCCCTTCCTATCTATTTTTTAGTAGAGGGATAAGTCCCTAGGTACTCTCCTATGGGTGCATGACACATGGGTAGATGTCTAAGTATCCAGGATCAATATTTGACAAAAATCCGAAGACAAGATTTAGCAGATGATAGAAAATGATAGGTGTTGTCCCAAATTTATCTCATAAATTAAGATAACCCTTTTTTAACCTAGACAAGCTTCAGTCAGACTAAGTAAAGGTTTCTGAGTGAGTCCAAACATATTTGACTCAGTCAAGACAAGCTTTAATGATTGTTAAAGAAGAATATTAGGCTCAATCGTGTGCTAGCATGATTTTCTTGAACCTAATTGAATCTTATTCAAATTAATTAAACTGGATTAATTCAATTGATGATATCCAAATCCAAACTCTTATTTGTGTGACCCCGTTAGGTTCAGTTCTGTATGGTAATGGGATATGTTGCAATCTTTATCATCGACATCATCGAAACACCTTCTGATGGATCAAAACTTTTTTGATTCAAACAACTAGTATGATCAATCATCCAAATCATTCTAATTGCTCCTAAAATTCACCAGTGACACCTAGCAGCATATGGTGGCAATCCATTAGAACTGAAAGCGAACCTCTCGGTGCAGTTACCTGTGTGATTAAGTTCCTCTATCTTGAGCCACGATCGGATTAGGGTTAAGGTGATCTCATCAAACTCTAATTTCATCATATGAATTAATCATTTGATTCAAGTCCAATATGAAAACTCTAATAGAAACTCTTTCTATTATTTCACTCTACCATGGCCATGGGCTTGTGGACTTGATTCTCATGATCATCATAGGGCTACTCCTCATCTACCGAGGTAGATAGATTCTCTATTGGTGCAATCCAATTCCTATAATGAACATGCTATAGCCAACATACACCTCGGGATTTTGAATGGCTAGGAGATCGAGTTATGGTGTAGTCAAACTATAACACCCTCAAGGTGAATTACCGATGCACCTTAGGTCAAAGAATCAAACATACTACTACAGCTTTGAGCCAGTCATCGACAAGAAGATAGCTTCCTCATGACTGCTCGAGGTGGTCACGCTCAGTGCTCTCGTTCTCTAACGTGTATCTATACTCTCACTCTGATGTCTCTACTCCATAGACTTAAGACTCATCTATTCAAAAGAAGTGATCATATACTAACCTTCCGAATCAATCACCATCCTCATGATGATCCTACGATCAGGAGCATTTTATGAGTTAATAATAAAAATTCATATCTTAAATTTTTAACTTTTGAAAATATGAACTATCATTATCATTAACTCGAGGAATGTATCACAAACACTTTCAAATATACACTATGATAGAAAATAACTCATTTTATTATTTATAGTTAAAATTATAATTTTGTCCTTAGAAGTATATTACAAGTATCAGCCAATCTAACTTCTAGGGCACACATATCTAACAACCTTTTCTTATTAGGGCTTCAATATCATCCTTGAGCTAGAGGAATTTCTCGATGTCATGACTGTGGTCATGGTGAAAGCGACAGTATTTCTCCTTGCTCCTCATTGGCAGGGCCTTCATTAGTTGGGGTCGATGGAGATACCTGGGGAGCAGACATGAGAGTGTAGTTATTGAAGCAACTATTAGATGAGTGCCCTAGAAGCTAGATTGACTGACACTTGTAATATATATTCTAGGAGGATTTTTATAATTTTGACTTAAAATTAATAAAAGATCATTTTCTTCTCTCACATTATGTGTAACGTGTCTGTGATACATCCTTTGAGTTAATGACATCCAGATGATTGTCTTTTCTTTTCTCACATATCTCCTTCTATGGTCTTTCTGGTTCATCTCGATCGAGTCAAATTGAATTTGGTTCATCCAAAAATCCTGTATGACTTTATCCTAGTCTGACTGGAGCTTGTCCAAGTTATAAAAAGATTGTCCTAACCTGATCTAGGCTTGTCCTAATCCATTGGATGGAAACAGGACAAGACCTACTAATTCCTATAATTATCAGGACAAGGGGTCATTTGACCCAGTCTTTGTAGGAGTTGAGGGGTATGGCATGTGCCCCCTATAATTTATTTAGGGTGCATGCCCTTAGATGATTTTCATGGAGAAAAAGAGGGTGCACACCCCCTTATGGCGTATGCCCATAGTGGATAGAGTTTGATATAAATCAAACTCTAGGAGGAAGAATCCCTTGTGCCTAAACCTCCACCCTACTTTTTTGTGTAGCATTTTTAGGAAAATTTTGGGTGACAAAATTAGGTAGAGACTTGGTATTTGGCATGGAACATCAGATTAAAATTTGAGTTGATTAAGTAATCTGATTAATTGATCAACTGGCACTCTAAGGTGGCATAGGGTTCTCTATAAAAACTCCTACACCCTAGGGTTCCAAAGAGTTCTCCCTTCTCCGCGCCAATAGGCTGCCACCCCTCATCTATTCCATGCCATCTCCTCTACTCCTCTTCCTCTATTCCATGCCTAAATTGTTGGGCAAAGGTAGAGAATTAAATCCAAGTCCTGTAGATGTGAAGGATTAAGTAAAGAGACGACGATATTCGTGAGACGAGCACGCAGCCTTCAATATTCATTTTGAAGGATCTACAAGAGGACTTCAGATTTGATATTTGGGGATCAGATCTAGAAGGTGAAGGCACTCAAAATCAGCCTTATTAGACTTTGGTAAAGGCCAGGCATGTGCTTGGCTAGATCCAGAGCTTCGGGTGCAGCTAGATCATCATCAGGATAACAGTTTACCCTAAACAGGTAACAATGGTTGTTGCTATTTTATTTTAATTTTTTTATTTTTAATATTAGATCATAAGGATCAGATCCAAAATCTCTCAAATTTTATTAGAACTTATAGAAAAAAATTTTAAAATTTAGCTACAAATCAGATCAGATCAGATCAATTTTGCAGCGAAAAATCTAGTTTTTCCTACAACTAGTATTAGAGCTGCATTTGCAGTTCTTCATATCAACTTGTGATCTAATTTTTATTTTATTTATAATCTAATATTAATGATTTTAGATGTCAAATTAGATGTGATCAGATCTAAAATTCGTAGATCAAAAGTTTAATTAATATATGAGATATATTTGATGCATGTCTAGACTAGATTTATAGAACTATTCTATGAATTATCTAGAATAGAATTTTATATGATATGATCATTTAAAATTTTAATTTTTAGAAGTTATATCAGATATATCAGATCTAAAAACATGCATATGTTGGTTTAAATTTTGATACATGAGATGTATACAAAGCATACATAGTTAGATCTTTAAATATATATGTGATATATGTTATAGATCTAATAGTTTTTGTTGTGTAATTGTTATTTCTGATTAAGACATTTTTCTTGACCATTCGATCATAAGAGTAAGAAGAGTTTTAAAGGCTCTTTCTTTCCATTCGATGGGGTGCTCTTATGGCATATAGGGATGCTACGTATTTGTCCTTAATTAGAAATTAAAATTTATTTTTCTGCAAAATCCTAGATCCTAAATCCTAGAATTTTTATGCATGTTTTGTTTATGAATCTTAGACTTAATTGAAAATTAAGTTTATGAAATCAATTAGGTCTAAAAATTATAAATTTTTAGATCTAAAATACCTTCATAAATTTGGGTTCAGGTATAGGGAGCTCAATTAGGTCTAGCGGTTGATCAAACTGAATCAAGAGTTAGTAAGATGGTATCAAGAGTGCTTAGATTTGACCAATCCAATAAAATTAAGTCTGGATCAAGTTCGACTCACAGTCACATATGATCAATCAAGTTAAAACATAATTTGGCTCCGCAGTTCAAGTTTGGATTGTAGGCTAATCCAATCAATTTTAATTCGATAATTTGGTGTCTAAGATAAGTTGTGGCAGATACGACTGACTGATTTTTAATTGAGAGCTACTCAATCTGAATACATTCTTATCGAGTTAATGGTATATTTCTTCCACTGATCTCACTTATCTGGCCATTTGGATCAATCTAATTTTGATTTGAGGTGGTTAATGATTCGAGCTAACTCATACCACTAGGTTAGTCATAATTGTTATGACTAAGTCAAGTCATGTCTAAGAGACCTAAATCAAATCTTCCTAAAAAAATATTAAGTCATAGGTCTTCCACCATTGTAGATATGCGGACTCTTTTTGGGGTTGATTGTTCTCGACTGGTTAAGTGGTTCAGTTGCATCGAAAAGATGCAACCATGTCTATTAGGCATTAGATGCTAAAAGTTGGAGGATGGGTTGGACTCAATATTTTGGATATAGTGAGGGATCCAATTAGAAATTTAATTCAAATAAGTGGAGCGATATTTCGGGCATGGTGAGCTTCATAAATTAGAGATCAGGTTTGGGTGCACCATGATTAGAAAATTATTGGATAAGAGTTATTCACTCATTGATTGACCCATCATCAATAACTATTAGATGAGGTGGTGAACCAGTTGGTGGGATCCCACCATCCACTAAAAATCTATGATCATGGAGATTTTTGCATCTCTATCAAGAGAGTGTAGGGATCCAAAAAAAAGTGGAAGCCTAATTTGTTTAAAAATAAAACTTTTAAATAAATTAGTTAAGTTTAATTATAAAATCTAACTAGAAACTTTGACTCTCTATAAAAAAATATCTGCATCAAACCTACTAGCCCGAATCTTAGACACCCACAGACTAACCAGACCAAACTACAAAGATTGACTCAGGAACTTCAAAATTATTTTAGGTTCTGAGAAGCTGATCTATGTATTGGATTAGAAATCCTCCCACTTTACCAGCCCATCCAACCATTGAACAAAGAACGTCTTTGGAGAAGTGGATGGACAATGATAACAAAGCTAGGTACTATATATTGGGCTCAATATCAGATGAATTGTAGTGCTAACATGAAAATATCAAGACTACTCATCAAATGTTAGCACACTTGCAAGAGTTATTTGGTGAACAAAGTCACGCAGCTCTGTATCAAGTCTTTTGAAGACTTTTTAAGGCTCAGATGCATGATAAGCAGTCGGTCCAAGATCATTATTTGACAATGATCAAGGATCTAGAGGAGCTTGAGAAGCTTAGTATCGTGTTAGATAGGGATCTGTGGATGGATGTGATCATGCAGTCCTTGACTGATGCATATGGGCAGTTCATCATGAACTTTTATATGCATAAACTATAATGTACGTTGGCTAAACTTATGAACATACTAGTTACTGTTAAACTTTCTATGAAAGGTTCAAAGAACTCAGTGCTTACTGTGGGGTGGATTTTCTTCAAAAAAAAATTTTTTGAAAAGAAAAAAAAGTCTACAAAGAAGCAAAAGATAGAAGGTGAAAAGAAAAAGAAGAAAGAATTGAAAAAGAAGATTGCTGATAAAAAAAAATATTTTCATTGCAACATCGATGGCCATTGAAAGCAAAACTGCTCTTTATACCTGGCCAGCCTGAAGAACAACAAGGAAGCAAGTTTTTCTAGAGGTATGCTCGTAATTGAATTTAACTTTATGATTTCTTCTACATCCAATTGGGTGCTTGACTCTGGTTCTAGTGCTCACTTATGTACTTCTATATAGGATCTTAAGAAAAGCAGGAGGCTGAGGGATGGTGAGATGATCCTGCGCATCGAAAATAGAGCAAGAGTTGCTATTATGATCGTAGAAACCTATCCTCTTCGACTACGGTCTGATTTAGTTTTAGTACTTAGAAACTATTATTATGTACCTATAGAAAGTAGGAATTTAATTTTTTTTTCCTTTTTAGCACAAAAAAGTTATGTAATTAGCTTTCTTAAGGACCACTATACTATTCTTTTTGAAAAAAATAAAATTGCAAGTGATTTCTTAATTAACGATCTCTACCAGTTACATATTGATATTTTTATACTTAATATCGAACAAAATATGAATGTCATAGAATCTAAGCAACCTAGAGATAGTCTAAATGAAAGATATCTATGGCACCTTAGGCTAGGTCATATAGCGAAAAATAGAATTAACAAATTAGGAAAATTCAGACTAATGGATCCATTGACTTCTGAGTCATATCCGATTTATGAATCATGCCTTCAAGGCAAAATAACCAAGCTTCCTTTCATAGGACATAGGAAAAGGGCCACAGACCTACTTGCCCTGGTACATATAGATGTGTGCAGGCCATTTGATGTGCCAACCAAAGATGACTTTTTCTACTTTATCATCTTTATCAATGATGTCTCAGTATGGATATATATCTGATGCAATATAAATCTGAAGTCTTTGAAAAGTTCAAAGAATTTAGATATGAAGTAGACAAGCAAATCGGAAAGCCCATTAAGATTCTTTGATCAGATCATGGAGATAAATATCTTAGTCGAAAATTTCTTGACTATCTGAAGAACAATGGTATAGTCTCACAGTAGACTTCATCTGGAATGCCTCAACTCAATGGGATTTTAGAATGGAGAAATTGGATCTTATTAGATATAGTTCAATCCATGTGAGCTTCATGGATCTTTTTGAGTTTCTTTGAGGACATAGTTTAATGATAGCTATATACCTACTGAGTAGAATTTTCTCTAAAATTGTTTCTACCATACCATATGAGATATGGCATAGTAATAAGCTAAGTCTGAGTCATCTCAAATATTGAGGTAGCTCGGCCCATGTTAAGAGACAGCAAGCGGATAAGTTAAAGTCTAGATTTTTTAGAGCTCATTTTGTCGGATATCCTAAAAAGTCGTTAGGATATTATTTCCATCTTCTGAAAGACCAAAATGTGACTATGAGTCAACACGCCATTTTTTTTGAAAAATAGTTTATTCAAGATGGTGGCATTAGAAGATAGATTAGGCTTGAGGAGAAGGTCTCCAAAGAGCAATGAGCTAATGAACCTATGAAACCCAGTCAGTCTTAGTCAATCCAAACACAACCTCCTTCACCTCATAGATCATGTGGGATTTTCCATCCTTCTGAGAGATACTTAGGTACCATTTTAGAGGATGTAGAGAAAATATTCCTCATAGAAAATGAGATTCATGGTGATGATCCCAAAATCTATGATAAGATAATATCAGATATCGACTTTAAAAAATGGTTAGAGCTAATGAAGTTAGAGATTGACTCAATGCACTTGAACCAAGTCTGAACCTTGGTAGATCCACCTTAAGGTATTATACTTATTAGGTATAATTGGATCTTCAAGAGAAAGATAAGTATAGATGAAAATATAGAGACATTCAAGACTAGATTAGTAGCGAAAGAGTATAGTCAATGTAAAGGCATTAATTATCGAGATACCTTTTCATCGATAGCCATGCTTAAATCTATCCGCACATTGCTTGCTGTTACAGCCTATTTTGATTATAAAATATGGCAGATAGATGTAAAAAAGATATTCTTAAATGAATATCTTAAGAAAGATATCTATATGAAAAAGTTGCTTGGTTTTACATCCAATAATGGTGATCATAAGGTCTGCAAGTAGCAAAGATCTATATATGAACTTAAGCAAGCATCTCAGAGCTGGAATGCTCATTTTAATGATGTGATCAAATTATTTGATTTCATCAAAAATGAGGAGTCCTGTGTCTTCAAAAAGGTCAGTAGGAGCGCTGTTGTCTTTCTCATATTGTACATGGATAACATCCTTCTGATTGAAAATAATATTTTCATATTGACATCAGTCAAAATATGATTGTCAAGAGTTTTCTATGAAAGATCTAGGAGAAGCATCCTTTATATTAAAAATTAAGGACTATAGGGATAGACTAAATAGGATGCTGGGTCTATCACAGAAGATGTACATAGAGGAGGTGCTAAAGAGGCTCAACATGGAATACTCCAAGAGGGGACTAGTGCCTTTTAGATGTGGTATTCATCTCTCTAAGATGATATGCCCCAGCACACCTGAGAAGATTGAATGCATGAGCAAGATCTCTTATGCTTTGGTAATAGAAAGCCTCATGTATGTCATGTTGTATACACGACCTGATATCGCCCATGCTATGAGTGTCACGAGCAGGTATCAATCGAATCTAGGTGAAGAGCACTGGACTTCTGTGAAGTGTATCCTTAAGTACTTAAGAAGGACTAAAGATATATTTTTGGTCTTTGATAATGGAGAACTCCAGGTTCAAGGGTATACAGATCCAAAATTTATGTCTGATATAGATAATCGAAAGTCGACATCTGGTAGTCTATTTGTATACAATGGTAGTGCAGTAAGCTGGAAGAGTTTCAAGCAAATAGTGATCACAGACTTCATAATAGAAGCAGAATACATCACTACATCAGAAGCTACAAAAGCAGCATTCTGGTACAAGAAGTTCATCATAGAGCTCGGAGTGATGCCATCAAATGCTGTCCCTCTGTACTGCAACAACAATGGCACCATAGTCCTAGCTAAGGAGCCAAGGTCTCACCAAAAGTTGAAGCATATCAAGCGGCAATATCACCTCATCCATGATTACCTCGAGAAGAATTACATTGAGGTCAAGAGAGTCGACACCGCAAATAATGTGGCTGACTCACTAACGAAGCCATTAAGCCAGCAGAAGATCGAAGCCCATCTTAAAAAGATGGAACTTAAATTTATAGCCAATAGGCTTTAGGTCAAGTGGGAGTTTGTTAGATGAGTGCCCTAGAAGCCCGATTGGTTGATACTTATAATACATATTCTAGGAGCATTTTTATAATTTTGACTTAAAATTAATAAAAAATTATTTTTTTTCTATCACATTATGTGTAACATGTCTATGATACATCCTTTGAGTTAATGAGAATGATAAAATATATTCTCAAAAGTTGAAAATTTAAGACATATATTTTTATAATTAATTCATAAATTGCTCTCGATCGTAGGATCATCACGAAGATGATGATCGATCCAAAAGATCGATGTACGATCACTTTCTTAGGATAGATGAGTCTTGAATCTATGGTGTAGAGACATCGGAGTGAGAGTATAGGTACTTTTTGAGAATGAGGGTACTGAGCATGATCACCTCGAGCAGTCATAAGGTAGTCTATCTTCTCGTCGATGACTAAGCTCGATGCTGTAGTTATGTTTGATTCTTAGACTTAAGGTACATCAGTAGTTCATGTTGAGTGTGTTATAGTTTGTCTACACCATAACTCGATCTTCTAGCCATTCAAAATCCTAAGGTGTGTATTGGCTATAGCATGTTCATTGTAGGAACTGGATCACACCAAGATGAGATCTATCAATCTCGATAGAGGAGGAGTAGTCCTATAATGATCATAAGATCAAGTCCTTAAGCCCATGGCCATAGCAGTGTGAAATAATAGAAAGAAGTTTTCTATTAGGATTTAACATCCAACTCGAATCGAATGATTCAATCATATGACAATGTGTCGGGTTTGATGAGTTCACCTTAATCCTAATCTTGTTGGGGCTCATGATAGAAGAACCCAAACACATCGGTAGCTATATCGAGAGGTTCGCATTTGGTTCTGATGAATTGCTACCATATACTATTAGGTGTCACTTATGGATTTTGGAAGCAATTAGAATAATCTTGATGATCAATCATTCTAATTGGATGAATCAGAAAAGTTCTAGTCCATCGAAAGGTATTTCAATGATGTCGATGATACAGATCATGAAATATCTCATTGCCATATGGAACTAAACTTAACTAGGTCATACAAACAAAAATTTGGATTTGGATGTCATTAATTGAGCTAACCCAGTTTGATTGATTTAGATTAGATTTAATTAGATTCAAGTATATCATACTAGCACATGATTGAGCTTAACATTCTCCTTCTGTGGTCTTTTTGGTTTGTCTCGACTAAGTCAAATTGGATTTGGCTTACCCAGGAATCCTGTATGGATTTATCTTAGTCTGATTGAAGCTTGTCCAGATCAAAAAAGGATTATCCTAACCTGATCTAGGCTTGTCCTAATCCATCGGATGGAAATAGGACAAGACCTGCTAATTCCAATAATTGTCAAGACAAGGGATCGTTTGACCCAATCTTTATAGGAGTTGAGGGGTATGACATGAATCCCTTATAATTTATCTAGGGTGCATGCCCCTAGATGATTTTCATGGAGAAAAAGAGGGTGCATGCCATAAAAAGAGGGCGCACGCCATAACATAGTGGATAGAGTTTGATATGGATCAAACTCTAGGAGGAAGAATCCCTTGCGCCTAAACCTCCACCCTATTTTTTTATGCAGAATTTTTAAGAGAATTTTGGGTGCCAAAACTAGGTAGAGACATGGTATTTGGCATGGAACAATGTATTAAAATTTGAGTTGATCAAGTAATTTGATTACTTGATCAATCGGGACTCTAAGGTGGCGCAGGGTTCTCTATAAGAACCCCTATGCTCTAGGGTTCCAAAGAGTTCTCCCTTCTCCATGCTAATAGGCTGCCGCCCCCTCCTCTATTCCATGCCATCTCCTCTGCTGCTCTTCCTCTATTCCATGCCCAAATAGTTGGGTAAAGGTAGAAAATTATTGTGGTATTAACTCGCTTTGATATCAAACTGTTGGGATATCAGCTACTCTAATACCGCTTGTTAAGAATCTAGTACCAAATTATTATGGCAGGAAGAACGAAGAAATAAAATAAGAAAATAATCAAGTACGTTGATCAGCCTAAAGGCTCACCTCCATGGGACATACAAAGCTTCACTATGAAAGAGAAAAATTGGTATAAGAACATTCACTCTCAACTCATCATACATAAATCTCTCTCAACTAGAAACTATCCTTACAAAAGCTCTCTCAGAATCCCAAGGAGATCCATAGAAGCTACAAGATGCTCTACCCTCATAGCCTCCTCATCAGATGCTATGCACCTATTGCTTCTCTCTCTCACGGGCTGCACGTATTTGGTGCCCTGCCAAGCTCCTCTTGGTGGCTGTCTGAGTCTCTCTATGTTCCTCTCACACCACATGCGCCATCTTTTTTTACTCCACAGCACCTCAGCCCTTTAAATATGATAAAAATCCTATTCTCAGTAGTTCATAAGAGTTCTAATAGGGCTCGTTCTCCTAATATGAGTTGAACATGTCCTTGATGGAGACTTGAAATATTTTTTGATCTTCAGATCATGACCGCAACCCTCCATGGCCACTGGATCCTATGGTCCATGTGCAACTCCCGTAGACCCCTTGGATTAATCACAATCTAAGTTCAAATAGAAAAAATCTCATCATGTTCTATTTGCCTCTATCGAGCCAGCTCGGTTAGAGGTTGAGCTGGCTTGACTATGTCTTGTCCAGACTCCTACTATCTATCTGCCTAAGAGAGCCAGCTCGGCTATGATTCGAGCTGGCTCGATCTCAATCCGAGTCAGCTCAATCACGTATCAGAGCTGGCCTAACTACTATGCTGAAAATTGATTCTCTTCTTATTATAGATCGAATTCAAAATATCAAATCCTAACAATCTCCACCTCAACTCAACATTCGACGAGAGCTTGTGATCCATCTCGCCCTCATGCCCTGGGGCACGTCTGCTGATCATGGATGGACAAACATGGGAATCGAGCCAAGCCGCTCGATCCCACCTCTATCATGAGCTATGTCTACTTTGACCAAAGATCTGCTCAGAAAATTCTCCTATGGTAATAGAAATTTTACTCTACGATGTCACCTCTCATCCTTCCGAGTCTTCCATCTCGCGTCCGATCTATCTCCACCTAGAGCTCCATCTTGCACTGGGCTCCCTCTGGCTCCTGAAGCTCCACCTCGCACTAGACTTCCTATCAGATAGTAATATCCTCTTGTCTTGTTCTTTTCCTCTAATATCATCCTATCGCCATGCATGACCTTCAGAATTTCATCACCAGCTATCCACCTGTAGCCATTTAAATTCAGTCTGCTCAGTGAGATAAGATTTTGTCTAAAATTCAATATGTATCGGATCTCCTCCAATCTCCTCACCGTACCATCATGTGTCTTCTAGCTAATCATTTTGATGCCTCTAATTACACAGCTCGATCCATCCAACAGATAAACAGTATCATCACTACTCTCTAGAAAGTCAAACTACTTCTTTCTACGATAAATATGATATGTACATGCAAAATCTAAAATCCACTATTGGGAAGAACTAGATACCTCATCAGATATCTTTAAGAAATCATCCTCTGACTCACTACTGGCCGTCACTATAGTAGCCCTCGTCTGATCCTTGAGTTATGGGCAATCCTTGACTAGATGCCCCAACTCGTCGCACCTGTAGCATCTGATCTTGCTGTTAGATATGTGTGCCCTAGAAGTCAGAATTGGCTGACACTTGTAATACACTTCTAGGGGAAAAATTATAATTTTAATTATAAATAATAAAATAGATTATTTTCTATCACAAATGTGTATTTAGTGTCTGTGATACATCCCTTGAGTTAATAGTAATGATAATTCATATTTTTAAGAGTTAAAAATTTAAGACATAAATTTTTATTATTAGCTCATAAAATGCTCCTGAGGATGGGATCATCATGAGGATAATGATTGATCCAAAAGATTGATGTACAATTACTTCTTTATAGTAGATGAGTCTTGAATCTATGGTATAGAGCCACCAGAGCAAGAGTATAGATACTCGTTAGAGAATGAGGGCACTGAGCGTCACCACCTCGAGCAGTCATAAGAAAGTCTACCTTCTCGCTGATGACTAACTTGAAGCTGTAGTGGTGTGTCTGATTCTTTGACCTGAGGTGCATCGGTTGTTCATCCTAAGGGTACTATAGTTTGACTACACCATGACTTGGTCTCCTAGCCATTCAGAATCTTGAGATGTATGTTGGTTATAGCATGTTCATTATAGAAATTGGATTGCACCAAGAGAGAATCTATCTACCTCGGTAGATGAGGAGCAGCCCTATGATGATCATGAGAATCAAGTCCATAAGCCTATGGCCATGGTAGAGTGAAATAATAGAAAGAGTTTCTATTAAGGTTTTCACATCGAACTTGAATCAAATGATTAAATCATATGACAAAAAATTAGGATTTGATGAGTTCACCTTAACCCTAATCTGATCGGAGCTCAAGATAAAAGAACTTAATCACATAGGTAGCTGCACCGAGAGGTATATTTTTAGTTTTGATGGATTGCCACCATATACTACTAGGTGTCACTAGTAGATTTTGGGAGCAATTAGAATGATTAAGATAATCGATCATTCTAGTTGTTTGAATCAGAAAAGTTTTGATCTATCAGAAGGTGTTTCGATGATGTTGATGATAGAGATCGTGACATATCCCATTACCATACAGAACTGAACCAAACTGGATCACACAAATAAGGGTTTGGATCTGGATATCATCAATTAGACTAACTCAGTTTAATTGATTTAAATTAGATTCAATTAAGTTCAAAAAAATCATGCTAGCACATGATTGAGCCTAACATTCTCCTTCTACAATCATTAAAAGTCATCTCGACTGAGCTAAATATATTTGTACTCACTCAGATACCTTTACTTAGTCTGACTGGAGCTTGTCCAGGTTAGAAAAGGATTATCTTAATTTATGAGATAAATTGGAGATAACACCTGCCATTTTCCATCACCTGCCAATTCTTGTCTTTTGATTTTGGTCAAACATTGACCTTTGACACTTAGACAACTGCCCATATGTCATGCACCCATAGGAGAGTAGATAGGAGCTTGTCCCATTGCTAGAAAATGGAAAGAAGGAGGTGCACGCCTAGGGAGGTGTGCGCCCAAGGATAGGGACACTTGGAGTCCCATACAGATGGGACTTCAGGTTGCTTCTTGGAATCAACTTAGGTAGGCGCCTAAAGACTCAACTTTGACCAATCTTGATGCCACCTAAGGGTGTTGGAGAGGGGCTCTCATTTGATTAGATTAGGTGATGTCATTCCACCAATCAAATTTAGATCTGATTGCACAAAGCGATGTGATTGGCCGAGATGATGTGGCACTGCATGGTGCAGTAGGGTCTATAAAAACCATGTCTACGCCAAGCTTTAGAGAAGATCTCCCATAGCCCATGCTACAAGGCTGCCCCTCTCCCTTCTCCATGCCATCTTTAGGTCTCCTCTCTTCTCTCTATGCCCAAAGAGATTTGGGCTCCAATTTGGTGTGATCCAGGCAAGAGAAAGGTGACGAGAAAGGAAGAAGGTAGCACCGCTGCAACAGATGATTCCAGATTTTCAAAAGGAGCTTTGAAGATCCTCCAAATCAGATCTAGATCTAATATTTAGAGAGGTGATAAAGAAAGAGAAGATCTCTAGATCTAGCCTAAGTGGATATCGAAAGAGGTCGGGCACTTGCGTGACTAAATCCAGAACCTCAGGCAATCAATAGGATCATCAGAGGATAATCTGATTACCCAACAAAAGGTACAAAACTAAATTACTTTTATTTTATTTTATTAGATCTATAAAATTAGATCTAAAATATCTCATATCTGAATTAAAATTAAAAGATAAATTTTTAAAATATCTCTCTTGATCCAATCAAGATCTAAACGATCCTGACCCAAAAAATCGAGATTTTCTCTTCAACTGATATTAGAGCCAGATTCTCATAAATTATTTAGATATAATTTAAATTTATTTTTGATCTAATAATTAGGTGATTTCAAATTTCACATGAAATATGATTAGATCTAAAATTAAAAAAATTAAAATTAAATAATTTAGATCTAAGTTTTATAAGATGCATGACTAGTTGTAAAATAGAATTATTCTATACATAGTCTTGCATGATCATAATTTAATTTGATTAAGTTATGATTCTAGATCTATTTATTTATTATTTTTTAATATTATAATTATTATAATAATATTTAAAAAATAAAAAATAAAACTATTTAATTTTTTATTCATATGAGATATGATGAATGCATGTTTAGACTAGTTGTAGATAGTTCTACATAATTATCTAGAATAAAATTTATTTTGATGTGATCAATTTAAATTTAATTTTTTAGATGAATTATGAGATAATTTAGATCTAAAAATATGCATGATATGATACATGAGATGTATACAAAATATGTTTATAGTTAGATCAATTTTTATATATGAGATATATGATGTAGATCTAACTAGTTTTATAGTTTTATATTTCTGATTAAGGCATTCCCCTTGGCCATCCGATCATAAGAATAAAGTAGGGTTTAAATGCCTTCTCCTTCCATTCGATGGGGTATTCTTATAATGTGTAGGGGTGCTGCACATTCATCCTTAATCAAAAATCAGGAACTTATTTTCTACAAAACCCTAGATTTTGAAATCCTAGGATTTTATTTACATATTTTATTTGTGAACCCAAAACTTAATTAAGAATTAAGATTATAAAACATATGTTAGGTCTAAAATTGAGAATTTAAGAACTAAGACATATTCATAAAATTGGGTTTGGGCTTGGGTAGCTCAATTAGATCTAAGCGGTTGATCAAACCGAATCAAAAGTTGGTTAGATGGGATCAATAGTGCTTAATTTGTCCGATCTAATAGGATTAAGTCTAGGTCAAGATCGAGTCACATGAGTGATCGATCAAGCTAAGACCTAATTAGACTCAGTGGTTAGAGTCTAGATTGTAGGCTAACTCGATTGGTTCTAGCTCAACATGTCTAAGGTAAGTTTGGCAGATATGATCGACTGATTTTTAATTAGGAGCTACTCGACTTGAATCCCTTCTTGTCGAGTTAATGACATATCCCTTCCATTGATCTCACTTACTTGACCATATTTGTTAGCTCAATCCTGATCTGAGGTGGTCAATAATTTGAGCAAATCCATGCCACTAGGTTAGTCATAATGGTTATGACTATGTCAAGTCTAGTTTAATGAGACCTAAATTAAATCTTCCTAAGAAAAGATTAAGTCTAAGGTCTTCCACCATTGTAGATGTGTGGGCCCTTTCTGAGGTTGATTGTTCTCGACTGGTTGCAGTAGTTCAGTTGCACCGAAAAGATACAACCATATCTATTAGGCATTGGATGCTATGGACTGAAGGATGGATTGAGCTCAATATTCTGGATATGGTGAGAGACTCAATTAGAAATTCAATCTGTGCATATGGTGGGTCTGACTTAACTAAGGAATGGATCAATATTTTGGATATGGTGAGATTCATAAATTAGAGATCAAGTTTGGGTGCATCATGATTAGAGAATCATTGAACAAAAGTTGTTCACTCATTGCCTAATCCATCACTAATAACTATTAGGTGAGGTGATGAGTCAATTGGTGGGACTGCACTATCCACTAAAAATCATTAATCATGAAGATTTTCGCATCTCTACAGAGGGAGTGTAGGGATTCGAGAAAATAGTGGAAGCTAATTTGTTTGGTTAAGTCTTAATTACAATATCTAACTAGAAACTTTGACTTTCTATAAAAAAATATCAGCGTCCAACCTACTAGCACGTATCCTGGACACCCATAGACTGATCGAACCCAATTATAAGGATTGGCTCTAAAACTTCAAAATTATTTTGAATTTTGAAAAGTTAACTCATGTATTGGACCAGAATCCTCCTACCTTATCAACTCATCCATCCGCTGAATAGAGAGCATCTCTTGACAAGTAGATGGATGAAGATAATAAGGCCAGATACTACATGTTGGGCTCCATGTCTGATGAGCTTCCACACCAACATGAAGATATCAGGACTGCTCACCAAATATTGGCTCACCTATAAGAGATGTTTGGTGAACAGAGTCACACAGCCAAGTATCAAGTCACTAAATGACTATTCAAGGCTAAAATACGTGATGGGCAGTCAGTCCAAGATCATTGTCTGATGATAATCAAAAACTTGAAAGAGCTTAAGAAGCTTGGAGTAAAGTTGGACCTGAATCTACAGAATGATATAATTCTGCAGTCCTTGATTGATGCATATGGGCAGTTCATTATGAACTACCATATGCATAAACTTCAAAATTTTCTAGCTGAACTTATGAACATACTGGTTACTACTGAGCTTTCTATGAAAGGTTCTAAAGGCTCAGTGCTTGCTATGGAGCGGACTTCTTTCCAAGAAAAAGTTTTTTGAAAAGAAGAAGAAGTCTGTGAAAAAGCAGAAGGTGGAAATAGAAAAGAAGAAAAAGGTAAAGCTGAAGAAGAAGGTCGCTGATAAAGAAAAATATTTTTATTGCAATAATGACGGCCACTGAAAGTGGAACTGCCCTACTTACCTGGCCACCCTGAAGAATAAGGAGGGAGGTCCTTCTAGAGGTATGCTCATTATTGAGTCTAACCTTATGATTTCTTCTACATCTAGTTGGATGCTTGACTCTGATTCTAGTGCTCATTTATGCACTTCTATGCAGGATCTTGAGGATAGCAGAAAGCTGAGAGATAGTGAGATGATCCTATGCATCAAAAATGGAGCAAGATTTACTGTCGTGATCATGAAAACATACCCTCTTCGACTACCAACTAGTTTAGACTTAGTATTCAAAGATTGTTATTATGTGCCTACAACAAGCAGGAATTTGATTTCTGTTTCATGACTAGCACTAGAAGGCTATGTAATTAGTTTTCTTAAGAACCATTATAACATTCTTTATGAAAGAAATAAAATTACAAGTAATTTCTTTATTAACGATCTTTACTAGTTACATATTGATGTATCTATTTTTAATATCGAGCAAAATGTAAATGCCATGAAATGACCTAGGGATAGTCCAAATGATAGGTATCTATGGCACCTACGACTAGGTCATATAGCAGAAGATAGGGTTAACAAATTAGAAAAAATCGGGCTATTGAGTCCGTTGACTTTCGAGTCATATCCAATTTATGAATCTTGTCTTCATGGTAAAATGACTAAGCTCCCTTTTGTAGGACATGGGGAAAGGGCCACGGATCTTCTTGCCCTAGTACATACTGATGTGTGCGGCCCATTTGATGTGCCGGCTAGAGGCAACTTTGTCTACTTCATAATCTTTACCGATGATTTATCTAGGTATGGATATGTGTATCTTATGAGACACAAGTCTGAAGCTTTTGAAAAGTTCAAAGAATTCAGACATGAAGTAGAAAAGCAAACTAGAAAAACCCATTAAGATTCTTCGATCAGATCGAGGAGGTGAATACCTTAGTCAAAAATTTTTGGACTATCTCAAGAAAATGGCATAGTCTCTCAATGGACTCCATCTGAAACATCTCAACTCAATGGGATTTTAGAATGGAGGAATCGAACCCTATTAGATATGGTTCGATCCATGATGAGCTTCACAGACTTTCCTAATTTTCTTTGGAGATACTGTTTGTTAACTGCAATATACTTACTGAATAGGATTTCTTCTAAAACCGTTCCTACCACACCGTATGAGATATGGCATGGTAAGAAACCAAGTCTGAGTCATCTCAGAATTTGGGGTTGTCCGGCTCATGTCAAAAGACAACAAGCGGACAAGTTAGACTTTAGGTCCTTTAGAGCTCGATTTGTAGGATATCCTAAAGAGTCATTAGGATATTATTTCTACATTCCAGAAGATCACAATGTGATTGTGAGTCGACATGCCATCTTTCTTAAAAAATAGTTTATTCAAGATAGCGGCATTGAAAAGCAGATCAAGCTCGATGAGAAAGTCTCTCAAGAGAAATGATCTAAGGACTAAATGGAACCAAATCAGGTTAAGCTAATACAGATCACTATCTCCTCCATCTCATAGATTGGAAAGGATTTTTCGTCCTCCTGAGAGGTACTTAGGTACTATTTCAGAGAAAATAGAAGAAATGTTCCTCATAGGTAATGGGGTTCATGGTGATGATCCCAAAATCTATAATGAGATGATATCGGATATCGACTCCGAGAAATAGGCTTAGAGGCAATGAAGTCAAAAATTGACTCGATGCACTCAAACTAAGTCTGGACCTTAGGTAGATACCACCATAAGGTATAGTACCTATTGGGTGTAAATGGATCTAAAAGAGAAAAATTAGGTGCAAATGGGAATGTGGAGACATTCAAAGGCTAGATTAGTGGCAAAAGATTATAGTCAGTGCGAAGGCATTGACTATCAGGATACCTTTTCGCCAGTAGCTATGCTAAAATCCATCCGCACATTGCTTGCTGTTGCAGCCTATTTTGATTATGAAATATGACAAATGAATGTGAAAATGACATTCTTAAATAAATATCTTGAGGAAGATATCTATATAGGAACAGCTGCTAGCTTTCATATCCAGTGATGCTGATCACAAGGTATGCAAGCTGCAAAGATCCATATATGGACTTAAGCAAGCATCTCGGAGCTGGAATACTCATTTCAATGATGTGATCAAATTATTTAATTTCATCAAGAATGATGAGGAACCATGTGTCTTCAAAAAGATTAGTAGGAGCGCTGTTGTCTTTCTCGTATTGTACGTGGATGATATCCTCCTTATTGGGAATGATATTTTCATGTTAACCATAGTTAAAATATGGTTATCCAAAGAATTCTCCATGAAAGACCTAGGAGAAGCATCCTTTATTCTAGGAATTAAGGTCTATAGAGATAGACCGAATAGGATGCTAGGACTTTCACAGAAGATGTACATAAAAGAAGTGCTAAAGAGGTTTAGTATGAAAAACTCTAAGAGGGGTTTGGTACCCTTCAGACATGGCATTCATCTTTTCAAGAAGATGTGCCCTAGCACACCTAAGGAAATAGAATGCATGAGCAAGATCCCTTATGCTTCAGCAATAGGGAGGCTCATGTATGCCATGTTATGTACACGACCTGATATAGCCCATGTTGTGAGTGTCACGAGCAAATATCAGTCGAATCCAGATGAAGAACACTGGACTTCTGTAAAATGTATCCTTATGTACTTGAAAAGAACTAAAGATATATTGTTAGTTTTTGGTAATGGAGAACTCTAAGTCCAGGGGTATACAGACTCAAATTTTATGTCCGATGTAGATGATCAAAAGTCAACATCGGAAGTCTGTTTGTGTGCAATAGTGGAGCTATCAGTTGAAAAACTTTCAAGCAGACAGTGATAGCAGATTCCACCATAGAAGTAGAATACATCATTGCGTCAGAAGCTGCGAAGGAGGCATTTCGGTATAAGAAGTTTGCCATAGAGATCGGAGTGATATCATCAGATGCCATTCCTCTATACTATGATAACAATGGCGCTATATCCATTGCTAAGGAGCCGAGGTCTCATCAAAAATCTAAGCACATCAAGCGGCGATACCACCTCATCCACGATTACCTTGAGATGGATTACATCGAGGTCAAGAGAGTCGACTCCACAGATAATGCAGCAGACTCACTCACAAAGCCGTTAGGCCAGCAGAAGATCGAAGCCCACCTTGAGAAGATGGAACTTAGATTTATAGCCAATTAGCTTTAGGTCAAGTAAAATTTTGTTAGATATGTGTGCCCCTAGAAGCCAGAATTGGCTGACACTTATAATACACTTCTGGGGATAAAATTTTAGTTTTGATTATAAATAATAAAATAAATTATTTTTTATCATAAATATGTATTTAGTGTCTATGATACATCCCTTGAGTTAATGGTAATGATAATTCATATTTCCAAGAGTTGAAAATTTAAGACATGAATTTTCATTATTAACTCATAAAATGCTCCTGACCATAGGATCATCATGAGGATGGTGATTGATCTAGAAG
>QRFJ01001050.1:264494-332288 GCA_006176705.1 Cocos nucifera
ATCTAAATCTGATTGGTGGAAATAGAGTCCCCTGGATTCCTCCTTAGAGGGCGCCTAAGACCAGTCAAAGTTGGTTCTTAGGAGAACTCTAATTGGAATCCAAAAAGGAGATGGAGTCCCTTGTCCAACAAGGACTCCTAGGCGCCTCCAACTTGGGCACACGCCAAGGGTGGCGTGCGCCCTCCTCCTTGCCAGGTTCTGGCAGGGGGACAGGCCCCCACCAGCTCTCCAATAGGTGCATGACATGTGGTCAAAAGTCAAAGTGTCAATGGTCAATATTTGACCAGTCAAAGGTAGACTTTTGACCAAAGTCAAAGGAACAAGAAATGGCAGGTGACCAAAAATGGCAGGTAATGTCTTACAAAATAAGACAACCTTTTCTGACTTGGACAACCTCCAGTCAGACCAATGAAGGCCTCTGATTGAGCACAAACTCCTTTGGCTCAGTCAGGACAACTTATTTATGATAGTAAAAGAAGAACGTTAGGTTCAATCGAGTGCTAGCACGATTTTCTTGAACCTAATTGAATCTCATTCAGATCAATTGAACTAGATCAGTTCAATTGATGATCACCAGATTCAAACCCTTGTTTGTGTGACCCAGTTAGGTTCAGTTCTGTATGGTAATGGGATATGTCATGATCTCTATCATCGACATCATCGAAACTCCTTTCGATGGATCAGAACTCTTCTGATTCGAACAGCTAGAATGATCGATCATCTAAATCATTCTAATTGCTCCCAAAATCCACCAGTGACACCTAGCAGTATATGGTGGCAACCCATCAGAGCTGAATGCGAACCTCTTGGTGCAGCTACCTGTGTGATTAAGTTCTTCTATCTTGAGCCCCGATCAGATTAGGGTTAAGGTGAACTCGTCAAACCCTAGTCTCTGTCATATGATGTAATCATTCGATTCGAGTCCAATGTGAAAATCTAAATAGAAACTCTTTCTATTATTTCACTCTGCCATGGCCATGGGCTTCTGGACTTGATTCTCATGATCATCATAGGGCTGCTCCTCTACCACCGAGGTAGATAGATTCCATCTTGATGCAATCCAGTTCCTACAATGAACATGCTATAGCCAACATACACCTCAGGGTTCCATATGGCTAGGAGACCGAGTAATGGTGTAGTCAAACTATAACACCCTCAAGGTGAACTGCCGATGCACCTCAGGTCAAAGAACCAGACACACTACTGCAGCATCGAGTCAGTCATTGACGAGAAGGTAGACTTCCTAATGACTACTCGAGGTGGTCACGCTCAGTGCCCTCGTTCTCTAACGAGTACCTGTACTCTCGCTCCGGTGTCTCTCCACACCGTAGACTCAAGACTCATCTACTAAAGAGAAGCGATTGTACACCAACCTTCCGGATCAATCACCATCCTCGTGATGATCCTATGGTCGGGAGCATTTTATGAGTTAATAATGATTATTCATGTCTTAAATTTTCAACTCTTGAAAATATGAATTATCATTACCATTAACTCAAAGGATGTATCACAGACACTAAATACACATATGTGATAGAAAATAACCCATTTTATTGATATTAGTCAAAATTATAATTTTGCCCCTAGAAGTGTATTACAAGTGTCAGCCAATTCTGGCTTCTAGGGCACATATATCTAACAATCTCCCACTTGTCCTAAAGCCAATTGGCTACAAAGTCTAAGTCCCATCTTCTCAAGGTGGGCTTCGATCTTCTGCTGGCCCAACGGCTTTGTAAGTGGGTCTGCCACATTATCTGTGGAGTTGACTCTCTTGACCTCGACGTAACCCTTCTCGAGGTAATCGCGGATGAGGTGGTATCGCCGCTCAATGTGCTTGGATTTTTGGTGAGACCTCGGCTCCTTAGCAAGGGCTATGGCGCCATTGTTGTCGCAGTATAGAGGAATGGCATCTGATGGCATTACTCCGAATTTCTGCAGCAAACTTCTTGTACCAGAATGCTTCCTTCGCAGCCTCTGATGCAGCGATATATATTCTGCTTCCATGGTGGAATCTGCTATCACCGTTTGCTTGGAACTCTTTCCAGCTGACAGCACCACCATTGCACACAAACAGACTCCCAGATGTCGACTTTCGATCATCTATATCGGACATGAAATCCGAGTCTGTGTATCCCTGGACTTGGAGTTCTCCATTACCAAAGACCAACATCATATCCTTAGTTCTTCTCAAGTACTTAAGGATACATTTCACAGAAGTCCAGTGTTCTTCACCTGGATTTGACTGATATCTGCTTGTGACACTCACAGCATGGGCTATATCAGGTCGTGTACATAGCATGGCATACATGAGGCTCCCTATTGCAGAAGCATAAGGGATCTTGCTCATGCGTTCTATTTCCTCAGGTGTGCTAGGGGCACATCTTCTTGGAAAGATGAATACCATGTCTGAAGGGTATTAATCCCCTCTTAGAGTTTTCCATACTAAACCTCTTTAGTACTTCCTCTATGTACATCTTCTGTGAAAGTCCTAGCATCCTATTCGGTCTATCCCTATAGACCTTAATTCCTAGAATAAAGGATGCTTCACCTAGGTCTTTCATGGAGAATTCCTTGGACAACCATATTTTGACTGATGTCAACATGGGAATATCATTCCCAATAAGGAGGATGTCATCCACGTACAATACGAGGAAGACAACAGCGCTCCCACTGACCTTTTTGAAAACACACATGGTTCCTCTTCATTTTTGATGAAACCAAACTTTTTGATCACATCATTGAAATGAGTGTTCCAGCTCCGAGATGCTTGCTTAAGTCCATATATGGACCTTTGCAGCTTGCAAACCTTGTGATCAGTATCACTGGATGTGAAACCTAGCGGCTGTTCCATATAGATATCTTCCTCAAGATATCCATTTAAGGAATGCCGTTTTCACGTCCATTTGCCATATTTCATAATCGAAATAGGCTGCAACAGGCAAGCAATGTGCGGATGGATTTTAGCATAGCCACTGGGGAAAAAGGTATCCTGATAGTCAATGCCTTCGCGTTGACTATAACCTTTTGCCACTAGTCTAGCCTTGAATGTCTCCACATTCCCATCTGCACCAATCTTTCTCTTGAAGATCCATTTACACCCAATAGGTACTATACCTTCTGGTGGATCTACCAAGGTCCAGACTTGGTTTGAGTGCATCGAGTCAATTTCTGACTGCATTGCCTCTAGCCATTTCTCGGAGTCGATATCTGATATCGCCTCGTTGTAGGTTTTGGGATCATCACCATGAGCACCATTACCTACGAGGAACATTTCTCTCTACTTTCCTCTGAAATAATACCTAAGTATCTTTCAGGGGGGATGGAAAACTCTTTCCGATCTACGAGGTGGAGGAGGTAGTGTTCTTATTGGCTCAACCTGATTTGGTTCCAATTGGTCCTTAGCTCGTTGTACTTGTGAGACTTTCTCATCAAGCTTGAATCTATTTTCCAATGCCGCTATCTTGAATAAACTATTTTTCAAGAAAGATGGCATGTCGACTCACAATCACATTATGGTCTTCTGGAATGTAGAAATAGTATCCTAATGACTCTTTAGGATATCCTATGAATCGAGCTCTAAAGGACCTAAACTCTAACTTGGTCGCTTGTTGTCTTTTGACATGAGCCGGACAACCCCAAATTCTGAGATGACTCAGACTTGGTTTCTTACCGTGCCATATCTCATACGGTGTGGTAGGAACGGTTTTAGAGGAAACCCTATTCAGTAGATAAATTGAAGTTAACAATGAGTGTCCCCAAAGAAAATCAGGGAAGGTCTGTGAAGCTCATCATGGATCGAACCATATCCAATAGAGTCCGATTTCTCCATTCTGAAACCCCGTTGAGTTGAGGTGTTCCTGGTGGAGTCCATTGAGAGACTATGCCATTTTTCCTTGAGATAGTCTAGGAATTTCCTGGCTAAGGTATTCACCTCCTCGATCTGATCGAAGAACCTTAATGGGTTTTTCAGTTTGTTTTTCTACTTCATGTCTGAATTCTTTGAACTTTTCAAAAGCTTCAGACTTGTGTCTCATAAGATACACATACCCATACCTAGACAGATCATCGGTAAAGGTAATGAAGTAGACAAAATTGCCTCTAGCCGGCACATCAAATGGGCCGCACACATCAGTATGTACTAGGGCAAGGAGATCTGTGGCCCTCTCCCCATGTCCAACAAAAGGGAGTTTAGTCATTTTGCCTTGAAGACAAGATTCACAAGTTGGATATGACTCGAAAGTCAATGGACTCAATAGCCCATTTTTCTCCAATTTGTTGATCCTATCTTCTGCTATATGACCTAATCTCAGGTGCCATAGATATCTATCGTTTGGACTATCCCTAGGTCGTTTGGCATTCACGTTTTGCTCGATAGTTAGAATAGGTACATCAATATGTAGCTGATAAAGACCATTAATAAGGAAACCATTTGCAATTTTATTTCTTTCATAAAGAATGTTACAATGGTCCTTAAAGAAGGTAATCACATAGCCTTCTTGTGCTAAGCATGAAACAGAAATCAAATTCCTGCTAGCTGCAGGCACATAATAACAGTCTTTCAAAACTAAGTCTAAACCAGATGGTAATCGAAGAGGGTATGTTCCCACGGCTACTGCAGCAACTCTTGCTCCATTACCGATGCGTAGGATCATGTCTCCATCCCTCAGCCTCCTGCTATCCTCAAGACCCTGCATGGAAGTGCACAGATGAGCACTAGAACCAGAGTCAAGCACCCAACTGGATGCAGAAGAAACCGTAAGGTTAGACTCAATAACGAGCATACCTCCAGAAGGACCTTCCTTCTTGTTCTTCAGGGTGGCCAGGTAAGTAGGGCAGTTCCGCTTCCAATGGCCGTCGCTGTTGCAATGGAAAACACTTTTCCTTTGACATCGGCCTTCTTCTTCTTCTTCTTCCTTTGATCTTTCTTTTCCACCTTCTTGCTTTTTCACAGACTTCTTTTTTCTTTCCATAAGACTTTCTTTTGGAAGAAGTCCGTTCCATAGCAAGAACTGAGCCTTTAGAACCTTTCATAGAAAGCTCAGCGGTAACCAGCATATTCATTAATTCGGCCAAGGAATTTTGAAGTTTATGCATGTGGTAATTCATGATGAATTGCCCATATGCATCAGTCAAGGATTGCAGAATAATATCGTTCTGCAGGTCCAAGTCTAACTTCACACCGAGCTTCTCAAGCTCTTCCATGTCCTTGATCATCATGTCAGACAGTGATCTTGGACTGACTGCCCATCACGCATCTTAGCCTTAAAAAGTCATTTCGTGACTTGATATTTGGCTGCGCGACTCTGTTCACCAAACATCTCCTGCAGGTGAGCCAACATTTGGCGAGCAGTCCCGATATCTTCATGTTGGCGCTGGAGCTCATCAGACATCGAGCCCAACATGTAATATCTGGCCTTATTATCTTCGTCTATCCATTTTTCCAGAGATGCTCTCTGTTCAGTGGATGGACGGGCTGGTAAGGTGGGAGGGTCCTGGTCCAATACATGGGTTAACTTCTCAAAACCCAAAATAATTTTGTAGTTCCTGAGCCAATCTTTATAATTGGGTCCAGTCAGTCTATGTGTGTCCAGGATACGTGCCAATGGGTTGGACGCAGACATTTTTCTGTAGAGAGTCAAAGATTCTAGTTAGATACTGTAATTATGACTTGACCAATTTATTTAGGAATTTTATTTTTAAACAAATTAGCTCCCACTATTTTCTCGGATCCCTACACTCCCTCTGTAGAGATGCGAAAATCTCCATGATTAATGATTTCTAGTGGGTGGTGCGGTCTCACCAACTGACTCATCACCTCACCTAACAGTTATTGGTGATGGGTTAGCCAATGAGTGAACAACTCTTGTTCAATGATTCTCTAATCATGGTGCACCCAAACTTGGTCTCTAATTCATGAATCTCACCGTATCCAAAATATTGATCCACTCCTTAGTTAAGTCAGACCCACCATTTGCATAGACTGGATTCCTAATTGAGTCTCTCACCGTATCCAGAAATATTGAGCCCAACTCATCCTCCAGCCCATAGCATCCAATGCCTAATAGACATGGTTGCATCTTTTCCGGTGCAACTGAGCCACTGTATCCAGTCCGAGAACAATCAACCCCGGAAAGGGCCCGCACATCTACAATGGTGGAAGACCTCAGACTTAATCTTTTCTTAGGGAGAATTGATTCAGGTCTCATTAAACTAGACTTGTCATATAGTCATAACAATTATGACTAACCTAGTGGCATGGGTTAGCTCGGATTATTGACCACCTCAGATCAGAACTGTGTCAACAGATATGGCCAGGTAAGTGAGATCCGGTGGAAGGAATATGCCATTAACTCGTACAAGAATGCATTCAGGTCGAGTAGCTTCCAATTAAAAATCCAGTCGGTCGTATGTGCCAAACTTACCTTAGACACCAAATTGTTGAGCCAGAACCAATTGGGTTAGCCTACAATCCAGACTCTAACCTCTGAGCCTAATTAGGTCTTGCTTGATCGTGACTCGATCTTGACCCAGACTTAATCCTATTAGGCTGGTCAATTTAAGCATTGTTGATCCCATCTAACCAACTCTTGATTCGGTTTGATCAACCGCTTAGACCTAATTGAGCTACCCAAGCCCGAACCCAGTATTATGAATATGTCTTAGATCTAAAATTCTCAATTTTAGACCTAATTAATATTCCATAATCTTAATTCTTAATTAAGTAGGGTTCATAAATAAAATATGCACAATAAATCCTAGGGTTTCAGGATCTAGGGTTTTGCAGAAAGTAAGTTTTGGATTTCTGATTAAGGACGAACACGCAGCACCCCTACACATCATAAGAACACCCCATCGAATGGAAGAGAGAGGGCCTTTAAACCCTTCTTCATTCTTATGACCGGACGGCCAAGAGGAACGCCTTAATCAGGAACATGCAATAATACAAAATAGTTTTAGATCTATATCATATATCTCATATACAAATTAGATCTAATCATGGCATATTTTGCATACATCTCATGTATCGAATCATGCATATTTTTAGATCTAAATTATCTCATAATAATCTAAAAAATTAGATTTAAATTGATCTAATCAAAATAAATTCTAATCTAGATAATTATGTAGAACTATTCTACAACTAGTCTAGACATGCATCAATCATATCTCATATGATATTTAAAATTAAATTAATAATTTTATTTACTATTTTTTAGATATTATTATAATAATTATAATATCAAAAAATAGTAAATAAATAGATCTAAAATATGATTTAATCAAATTAAATTAAAACATGCAAGACTATTCTATAGAACTATTCTATTTTAGAACTAGTCATGCATATTTTCTAATCTTAGATCCAAATCATTTAATTTTAATTTTTTCTGATTTTAGATCTGATCACATCTCATGTGACATCTAAAATCACTTATTTTTTAATTAAAAATAAATTTAAAATTAGATCTAAATACTTTTAGAACCTGGCTCTGATACCAGTTGAAGGAAAATCCTGATTTTTTGGGTCCAGGTTCGTTCAGATCTGATCAGATCAAGAGATATATTTTAAAAATTTTCTTTTGATCTTAATTCAGATCTGAGATATTTTAGATCTAATTTTATTATTAATAAAATAAAATAAAAGATAAATTAAATCAAATTTAATTTACCTTTTGTTGGGTAATCCTATTATCCTTGATGATCCTGTTGCATTGCAGCGGAAGGTTCTGGATCTAGCCACGCAAGTGCCTGGCCTCTACCGATATCCACTCAGGCTGGATCTAGAGATCCTCTCTTTCTCTATCACATCTCCAAAAATTAGATCTGGATCTGATCTGGAGGATCTTCAAAACTCCTTTTGAAGATCAGCAGTCGTCCTTTGCAGCAGTGCAGCCTTCTAGCTTTCTGTCGCCTTTCTCTTGATCTGGATCGCACCAACCAAGGAGCCCAAAACTCTTTTGGACGTGGAGAGGAGAGGGAGAAGGAAAGATTGGCATGGAGAAGGAGAGGAGGCAGCCTTGGGCATGGGCTTGGGAATCTTTCTCTAAATCTTGAGTTGGGCGCAGGGTCTTATTTATAGACTAACTGTGATCCAACTCCTCTTCTTCCCAACCAATCACAACCCTTTGTGAAATCAGATCTAAATCTGATTGGTGGAATAGATCCCTGGATTCCTCTGAGATCTAAGACCCTTAGTCAAAGTTGGTCAAAGTTGAGTCTTTAGGGAACCTAATTGGAATCCAAAAGGACCTGGAGTCCCTCTGTGGGACTCCAAGGCCCTTCCTTGGGCGCACACCTCCCTAGGCGTGCACCCCTTCCTTTCCAGTTTCTGCAATGGGACAGCCCCCACAGCTCTCCAATGGGTGCATGACAATGGTCAATTGTCAAGTGTCAAAGGTCAACTGTTTGACCAAAGTCAAAGACAAGAATTGGCAGGTGACCAAAAATGGCAGGTGACCAATTTATCTCATAAATTAAGAAACCTTTTCTAACCTGGACAAGCTCCAGTCAGACTATGAAGGCTGTGACACAAATAGAGGGCCATCGAATTATTTTGATATAAAGAGAATTTAGGTCGCGATGCTAGCAGATTGTGAGCCTAATGAAGCATTTAGACAATTACGTAGATAGTCAATTGAGAACCAAGCCAAACCTTGTTTGTACCAGTGTTCAGCTTATGGATGGATATGTCATATCTCTATCATAACATCATCGAAAACTCCTTGATGGATAAACTTTCTGATTCGAACAGCTAGAATGATCGTCTCTAACATTCTTCTCCCAAAAGCTAGGACCAAACAGTAATGGTTGGCAACCCTCAGAGCTGAAAAAAACCTTTTGGTGCAGCTACCTGTGTCTTAGTCTCTATCTTGAGCCCCCGTCAATAGGGTTAGGTGAACCGTTCCAAAATCTCTGTCAAGATTAATCATTTGAGAGAATTGAAATCTGAAATAGCATTTTCCAAACTCTACCAGAATGTTTGGACTGATTCTCATGATATCTAGGGCACTCCTTACCAGTTAGATACTTCCATCTTGCCCCCATTCCAAGTGACTATGGATAGTAACATGATAGGTTTTTATGGTAGGAGTGAAAAAAAAAAAAGAAAAAACCAATTGGCTCTTAGCTACCTAGATGTGTATAGCAGCTTGAGCCTTACAGATTTCTAATCGGTGGTAGAAAACATGATGAATAGAATCGCGATTCCCCAGGTTAGTAATGGGAATTCACAGATTTTCACTTGACCATCAAATGCCCTATTAAAGACTATGACAGTGACCCTAAAAGATCGACGTGCTCAGATAGCAACTGAATCAACACTGTACTGCACAAATCGTTGGATGTGCCACCATATACTGCGGGTTGTTTGGGCAATCCAATGTTTAAGACCGATCATTCAGGCGATTCAATTATAACAAAGTTTGTTCATGATAAGATTCCACCCTTAATACAAAACTTGACCTAACTGGGAACCAAACAAGGTTTAATCCATCATTGAACTAATCTAGGGAATGATCAAATGTCAATTAGGCCAAAGAAACTGTACACAAACCTAAGGCTTTACTATTTAATAATGCATGAGAGCCAAGAGTTTGCTCAATGACGGCCTCATAAAAACGGATGTCCACTCAGAAGTTTAGAGTAAAATCTCCCATGTATGCCTATTCTACTTTGACTTTGTCATTCCCCTTGACTGGTGCAATGTTACCAAGGATCCTTTACTTTTCCACATCTGCACCATGGAGCTCTTTATAGACCTAAGCTGGGCCCGCCAATTCTGACCAATAGAGTGTAATTTTACTAAACTCTTTTTGATGTCCATTATTCTACTAAGAATCCAGGGGAGGTCTTAGGGCTAAGAATCCAAATTTATCCAAAATATTTTAACCTTCAAAAGATATGGGAAAAAGAGAGTGACACAGAGCAAAAGGAGAAACTAATTCCAAAGTGTGCTATTAGAAAAGCGTTTTCTATAATTTTGTTCTCTATAAAAAGAAGATAATCAAGGAAAGACCCCAAAAAGAAGAAGCGCCTCTGCAAAGACGACTGCAGATCTTCAAAAGAGTTTGAAGATCCCTCCAGATCAGATCCAATCTAATTTTGAGGTATGATAGAGAAGAAGAGGATCTCCAGATCCAACCCAGTGATATCGAAAGAAGGTCAGGCACTGCGGGCTAAATCCAGAACCTCAGGCAATCAATAGATCATCAGAGGATAATCTGATTACCCAACAAAAGGTACAAAACTAAATTACTTTTATTTTATTTTATTAGATCTATAAAATTAGATCTAAAATATCTCATATCTGAATTAAAATTAAAAGATAAATTTTTAAAATATCTCTCTTGATCCAATCAAGATCTAAACGATCCTGACCCAAAAATCGAGATTTTTCTCTTCAACTGATATTAGAGCCAGATTCTCATAATTATTAGATATAATTTAAATTTATTTTTGATCTAATAATTAGGTGATTTCAAATTTCACATGAAATATGATTAGATCTAAAATTAAAAAAATTAAAATTAAATAATTTAGATCTAAGTTTTATAAGATGCATGACTAGTTGTAAAATAGAATTATTCTATACATAGTCTTGCATGATCATAATTTAATTTGATTAAGTTATGATTCTAGATCTATTTATTTATTATTTTTTAATATTATAATTATTATAATAATATTTAAAAAATAAAAAATAAAACTATTTAATTTTTTATTCATATGAGATATGATGAATGCATGTTTAGACTAGTTGTAGATAGTTCTACATAATTAACTAGAATAAAATTTATTTTGATGTGATCAATTTAAATTTAATTTTTTAGATAATTATGAGATAATTTAGATCTAAAAATATGCATGATATGATACATGAGATGTATACAAAAATGTTATAGTTAGATCAATTTTTATATATGAGATATATGATGTAGATCTAAACTAGTTTTATAATCATTATATTTCTGATTAAGGCATTCCCCTTGGCCTCGATCATAAGAAAAGTAGGTTTAAATGCCTTCTCTTCCATTCGATGGGTATTCTTATAAGTGTAGGGGTGCTGCACATTCATCCTTAATCAAAAATCAAAACTTATTTCTACAAAACCCTAGATTTTGAAATCCTAGGATTTTATTTACATATTTTATTGTGGAACCCAAAACTTAATTAAGAATTAAGATTATAAAACATATGGTTAGGTCTAAAATTAAGAATTTTAAGAATCTAAGACATATTCATAAAATTGGGTTTGGGCTTGGGTAGCTCAATTAGATCTAAGCGGTTGATCAAACCGAATCAAGAAGTTGGTTAGATGGGATCAATAGTGCTTAATTTGTCCGATCTAATAGGATTAAGTCTAGGTCAAGATCGAGTCACATGAGTGATCGATCAAGCTAAGACCTAATTAGACTCAGTGGTTAGAGTCTGGATTGTAGGCTAACTCAATTGGTTCTAGCTCAACAATGTGTCTAAGGTAAGTTTGGCAGATATGATCGACTGATTTTTAATTGGAAGCTACTCGACCTTGAATGCCCTTCTTGTCGAGTTAATGGCATATCCCTTCCACCGATCTCACTTACTTGGCCATATTTGTTGGCTCAATCCTGATCTGAGGTGGTCAATAATCCGAGCTAACCCATGCCACTAGGTTAGTCATAATGGTTATGACTATGTCAAGTCTAGTTTAATGAGACCTAAATTAAATCTTCCTAAGAAAAGATTAAGTCTAAGGTCTTCCACCATTGTAGATGTGTGGGCCCTTTCTGAGGTTGATTGTTCTCGACTGGTTACAGTAGTTCAGTTGCACCGAAAAGATACAACCATATCTATTAGGCATTGGATGCTATGGACTGAAGGATGGATTGAGCTCAATATTCTGGATATGGTGAGAGACTCAATTAGAAATTCAATCTGTGCATATGGTGGGTCTGACTTAACTAAGGAATGGATCAATATTTTGGATATGGTGAGATTCATAAATTAGAGATCAAGTTTGGGTGCATCCATGATTAGAGAATCATTGAACAAAAGTTGTTCACTCATTGCCTAATCCATCACTAATAACTATTAGGTGAGGTGATGAGTCAATTGGTGGGACTGCACTATCCACTAAAAATCATTAATCATGAAGATTTTCGCATCTCTACAGAGGGAGTGTAGGGATTCGAGAAAATAGTGGAAGCTAATTTGTTTGGTTAAGTCTTAATTACAATATCTAACTAGAAACTTTGACTTTCTATAAAAAAATATCAGCGTCCAACCTACTAGCACGTATCCTGGACACCCATAGACTGATCGAACCCAATTATAAGGATTGGCTCTAAAACTTCAAAATTATTTTGAATTTTGAAAAGTTAACTCATGTATTGGACCAGAATCCTCCTACCTTATCAACTCATCCATCCGCTGAATAGAGAGCATCTCTTGACAAGTAGATGGATGAAGATAATAAGGCCAGATACTACATGTTGGGCTCCATGTCTGATGAGCTTCCACACCAACATGAAGATATCAGGACTGCTCACCAAATATTGGCTCACCTATAAGAGATGTTTGGTGAACAGAGTCACACAGCCAAGTATCAAGTCACTAAATGACTATTCAAGGCTAAAATACGTGATGGGCAGTCAGTCCAAGATCATTGTCTGATGATAATCAAAAACTTGAAAGAGCTTAAGAAGCTTGGAGTAAAGTTGGACCTGAATCTACAGAATGATATAATTCTGCAGTCCTTGATTGATGCATATGGGCAGTTCATTATGAACTACCATATGCATAAACTTCAAAATTTTCTAGCTGAACTTATGAACATACCGGTTACTACTGAGCTTTCTATGAAAGGTTCTAAAGGCTCTGTGCTTGCTATGGAGCGGACTTCTTTCAAGAAAAAGTTTTTTGAAAAGAAGAAGAAGTCTGTGAAAAAGCAGAAGGTGGAAATAGAAAAGAAGAAAAAGGTAAAGCTGAAGAAGAAGGTCGCTGATAAAGAAAAATATTTTTATTGCAATAATGACGGCCACTGAAAGTGGAACTGCCCTACTTACCTGGCCACCCTGAAGAATAAGGAGGGAGGTCCTTCTAGAGGTATGCTCATTATTGAGTCTAACCTTATGATTTCTTCTACATCTAGTTGGATGCTTGACTCTGATTCTAGTGCTCATTTATGCACTTCTATGCAGGATCTTGAGGATAGCAGAAAGCTGAGAGATAGTGAGATGATCCTATGCATCAAAAATGGAGCAAGATTTACTGTCGTGATCATGAAAACATACCCTCTTCGACTACCAACTAGTTTAGACTTAGTATTCAAAGATTGTTATTATGTGCCTACAACAAGCAGGAATTTGATTTCTGTTTCATGACTAGCACTAGAAGGCTATGTAATTAGTTTTCTTAAGAACCATTATAACATTCTTTATGAAAGAAATAAAATTACAAGTAATTTCTTTATTAACGATCTTTACTAGTTACATATTGATGTATCTATTTTTAATATCGAGCAAAATGTAAATGCCATGAAATGACCTAGGGATAGTCCAAATGATAGGTATCTATAGCACCTACGACTAGGTCATATAGCAGAAAATAGGATTATCAAATTAGAAAAAATCGGGCTATTGAGTCCGTTGACTTTCGAGTCATATCCAATTTATGAATCTTGTCTTCATGGTAAAATGACTAAGCTCCCTTTTGTAGGACATGGGGAAAGGGCCACGGATCTTCTTGCCCTAGTACATACTGATGTGTGCGGTCCATTTGATGTGATGGCTAGAGACAACTTTGTCTACTTCATAATCTTTACCAATAATTTATCTAGGTATGGATATGTGTATCTTATGAGACACAAGTCTGAAGCTTTTGAAAAGTTCAAGAAATTCAGACATGAAGTAGAAAAGCAAATCGGAAAACCCATTAAGATTCTTCGATCAGATCGAGGAGGTGAATACCTTAGTCAAAAAAATTTTTGGACTATCTTAAGACAAATGGCATAGTCTCTCAATGAACTCCATCTGAAACATCTCAACTCAATGGGATTTTAGAATGGAGGAATCGAACCCTATTAGATATGGTTCGATCCATGATGAGCTTCACAGATCTTTCTAATTTTCTTTGGAGATACTGTTTGTTAACTGCAATATACTTACCGAATAGGATTTCTTCTAAAATCGTTCCTACCACACCGTATGAGATATGGCATGGTAAGAAACCAAGTCTGAGTCATCTCAGAATTTGGGGTTATCCGGCTCATGTCAAAAGACAACAAGCGACCAAGTTAGACTTTAAGTCCTTTAGAGCTTAATTTGTAGGATATCCTAAAGAGTCATTAGAATATTATTTCTACATTCCAGAAGATCACAATGTGATTGTCAATCGATATGCCATCTTACTTAAAAAATAGTTTATTCAAGATAGCGGCATTGAAAAGCAGATCAAGCTCGATGAGAAAGTCTCTCAAGAGAAATGATCTAAGGACTAAATGGAACCAAATCAGGTTAAGCTAATACAATCACTATCTCCTCCATCTCATAGATTGGAAAGGATTTTTCGTCCTCCTGAGAGATACTTAGGTACTATTTCAGAGAAAATAGAAGAAATGTTCCTCATAGGTAATGGGGTTCATGGTGATGATCCCAAAATCTATAATGAGATGATATCGGATATCGACTCCGAGAAATAGTTAGAGGCAATGAAGTCAAAAATTGACTCGATGCACTCAAACTAAGTCTGGACCTTAGTAGATACACCATAAGGTATAGTACCTATTGGGTGTAAATGGATCTAAAAGAGAAAAATTAGTGCAAATGGGAATGTGGAGACATTCAAAGCTAGATTAGTGGCAAAAGATTATAGTCAGTACGAAAACATTGACCATCAGGATACCTTTTCGCCAGTAGCTATGCTAAAATCCATCCGTACATTGCTTGCTGTTGCAGCCTATTTTAATTATGAAATATGACAAATGAATGTGAAAATGACATTCTTAAATAAATATCTTGAGGAAGATATCTATATAGAACAGCTGCTAGCTTTCATATCTAGTGATGCTGATCACAAGGTATGCAAGCTGCAAAGATCCATATATGGGCTTAAGCAAGCATCTCGGAGCTGGAATACTCATTTCAATGATGTGATCAAATTATTTAATTTCATCAAGAATGATGAGGAACCATGTGTCTTCAAAAAGATTAGTAGGAGCGCTGTTGTCTTTCTCGTATTGTATGTGGATGATATTCTTCTTATTGGGAATGATATTTTCATGTTAACCATAGTTAAAATATGGTTATCCAAAGAATTCTCCATGAAAGACCTAGGAGAAGCATCCTTTATTCTAGGAATTAAGGTCTATAGAGATAGACCGAATAGGATGCTAAGATTTTCACAAAAGATGTACATAAAAGAAGTGCTAAAGAGGTTTAGCATGAAAAACTTTAAGAGGGGTTTGGTACCCTTCAGACATGGCATTCATCTTTTCAAGAAGATGTGCCCTAGCACACCTAAGGAAATAGAATGCATGAGCAAGATCCCTTATGCTTCAGCAATAGGGAGGCTCATGTATGCCATGTTATGTACACGACCTGATATAGCCCATGTTGTGAGTGTCACGAGCAAATATCAGTCGAATCCAGATGAAGAACACTGGACTTCTGTAAAATGTATCCTTATGTACTTGAAAAGAACTAAAGATATATTGTTAGTTTTTGGTAATGGAGAACTCTAAGTCCAGGGGTATACAGACTCAAATTTTATGTCCGATGTAGATGATCAAAAGTCAACATCGGAAGTCTGTTTGTGTGCAATAGTGGAGCTATCAGTTGAAAAACTTTCAAGCAGACAGTGATAGCAGATTCCACCATAGAAGTAGAATACATCATTGCGTCAGAAGCTGCGAAGGAGGCATTTCGGTATAAGAAGTTTGCCATAGAGATCGGAGTGATATCATCAGATGCCATTCCTCTATACTATGATAACAATGGCGCTATATCCATTGCTAAGGAGCCGAGGTCTCATCAAAAATCTAAGCACATCAAGCGGCGATACCACCTCATCCACGATTACCTTGAGATGGATTACATCGAGGTCAAGAGAGTCGACTCCACAGATAATGCAGCAGACTCCACTCACAAAGCCGTTAGGCCAGCAGAAGATCGAAGCCCACCTTGAGAAGATGGAACTTAGATTTATAGCCAATTAGCTTTAGGTCAAGTAAAATTTTGTTAGATATGTGTGCCCCTAGAAGCCAGAATTGGCTGACACTTATAATACACTTCTGGGGATAAAATTTTAGTTTTGATTATAAATAATAAAATAAATTATTTTTTATCATAAATATGTATTTAGTGTCTATGATACATCCCTTGAGTTAATGGTAATGATAATTCATATTTCCAAGAGTTGAAAATTTAAGACATGAATTTTCATTATTAACTCATAAAATGCTCCTGACCATAGGATCATCATGAGGATGGTGATTGATCTAGAAGGTTGGTGTACAATCGCATCTTTATAGTAGATGAGTCTTGAGTCTATGGTGTAGAGATACCCGAGTGAGAGTATAGATACTCGTTAGAGAACGAGGGCATTGAGCGTGACCACCTCGAGCAGTCATAAGAAAGTCTACCTTCTCATTGATGACTAGCTCGAAGCTGCAGTAATGTATCTAATTCTTTGACCTAAGGTGCATCAGCAGTTCACCCTATGGATGTTATAGTTTGACTACACCATGACTCGATCTCCAAGTCATTCAAAATCCTGAGGTGTATGTTGGCTATAGCATGTTCATTGTAGGAATTGGATTGTACCAAAAGGAAATCTATCTACCTCGGTAGATGAGAAGCAGCCCTATGATGATCATGAGAATCAAGTCCATAAGCCAATGGCAATGGTAGAGTAAAATAATAGAAAGAGTTTCTATTAAGATTTTACATCAGACTTGAATCAAATGATTAAATCATATGACAAAAAATTAGGGTTTGATGAGTTCATCTTAACCCTAATCTGATCGGAACTCAAGATAGAAGAACTTAATCACACAGGTAGCTGCACCGAGAGGTTCATTTTTAGTTTTGATGGATTGCCACCATATACTGCTTGGTGTCACTGGTGAATTTTGGGAGCAATTAGAATGATTTAGATGATCGATCATTCTAGTTGTTTGAATCAAAAAAGTTTTGATCCATCGAAAGATGTTTCAATGATGTCGATGATAGAGATCGTGACATATCCCATTACCATACAGAACTGAACCTAACTAGATCACACAAACAAAAATTTGGATTTGGATATCATCAATTGGACTAATCCAATTCAATTGATTTGAATTAGATTCAATTAGGTTCAAGAAAATCATGCTAGCACACGATTGAGCCTAACGTTCTCCTTCTACAATCATTAAAAGTCATCTCGACTGAGCCAAATGTATTTGTGCTCACTCAGGTACCTTTATTTGGTCTGACTGGAGCTTGTTTAGATCAGAAAAGATTTATCTTAATTTATGAGATAAATTAGAGATAATACCTACTATTTTCCATCATCTGTCAATTCTTGTCTTTCAACTTTGGTCAAACATTGACCATTGACACTTAGACATCTGTCCATGTGTCATGCACCCATAGGAGAGTAGATAGAGGCTTGTCCCCTTGCTAGAAAATGAAAAGGAGGGGGTGCACACCTAGGGAGGCATGCACCCAAGGATAGGGATGCCTAGAGTCCCATACAGATGGGACTCCAGGTTGCTTCTTGGAATCAACTTAGGTAGGCGCCTAAGACTCAACTTTGACCAATCTTGGCGCCACCTAAGGGTGTTGGAGAGGGGCTCTCATCTGATTGGATCAGGTAATGTCATCCCACCAATCAGATTTAGATCTGATTGCATGAAGCGATATAATTGGTCAGGATGATGTGGCACTACATGGCGCAGTAGGATCTATAAAAACCCTATCTGCACCAAGCTTTAGAGAAGATCTCCCATAGCCCATGCCATAAGGCTGCCCCTCTCCCTCCTCCATGCCATCTTCAGGTCCCATCTCTCCTCTCCATGCCCAAGGAGATTTGGGATCCAATTTGGTGCGATCCAGGCAAGAGAAAGGTGACGAGAAAGGAAGAAGACAGCACTATTGCAAGAGACGATTTCAGATCTTCAAAAAGAGCTTTGAAGATCCTCCAAATTAGATCCAGACCTGATATTTGGAGAGGTGATAAAGAAGAAGAAGATCTTCAGATCCAGTTTGAGTGGATACCGATAAAGATCAGGCACTTACGTGGCTAGATCCAAAATCTCATGTAATCAGCAGGATCATCATAGGATAATCTGATTACCCAACAAAAGGTACAAAACTAAATTACTTTTATTTTATTTTATTAGATCTATAAAATTAGATCCGAAATGTCTTAGATCTGAATTAGAATCAAAAGTAAAATTTTTGAAATATCTCTCTTAATCCAATCAAGATCTGAACGAACCTGATCTGAAAAATCAGAATTTTCCCTTCACTTACTAGGATCCCTTGTCTTAGATCTAGATTATCCTCCTTGCAATCCTCTATCGCTCTGTCTATTGTCTCCTACTCCTCCAAAAATCGTCAATGCTGAGCTACCACCATCTAAGCTCGAAGCTGGGTTCTTCCTTCTGAGAACCTTGTTCTAGAGTATTGCTGCAATGATCTCGTCCATGTTGATGGTTCTCTTTTCTACTAGAAGAGTAGTTACCAAGGACTCATATGAAGGAGGGAGCGATGCTAGCAAGACTAATGCCCTAGTCTTCTCCTCAACTTTTTCACCAATGCTGAGGAGGTCGGTGAGGATCTTCTGAAAGTTGGATAGATGCTCCCACATGCTCTAGCCTTCGTCCATCCATAATTGGTAGAACTACCTCCAAAGGAATAGCATATTGGTGAGCGACTTTACCATGTATAACTCCTCAAGCTTCGACCATAATACCATCAAAGAAGTCTCTCCAAGTACATGGATCATCAAATTATTCGCTAAGTACAAGCAAATCGTGCTCACCACCTGCATCTAAATTTGCTTTCAATCCTTCACTTCTATGGTGGCTAGCATCTCATCATATAAGAGAGCATCGATCAATCCATGTTAAATGAGGACATCCTTTACCTTTGCTTGCCACAAGGAGAAATTGACCTTCCTATTGAACCTATTAATCTCCATCTTCATTGCACTTGACTTCTCTATATTCTTCAATCTCTATCCACTACTACATGCTTCGATACTATATGACTCTAATACTAATTTTTATGGTATCAACTCACTTTGATACTAAACTATTAGGATATCAGCTACTCTGATATCGATTATTAAGGATCTAGTTTCACATTATTATGGTAAAAAGAAGAAAGAAATAAAATAAAAAAATAATCAAATATGTGGATCAGTCTAAAGGCTCGTCTTCATAGGGCATGCAAAGCTTTACTATAAAAGAAAAAAATAGGTACAAGAAGAGAACACCCACTCTCAACTCACCGTACATAAATCTCTCTCAACTAGAAGCTATCCTTGCAAAAGCTCTCTCAAAATCCCAAGAAGATCCATGGAAGCTATAAGATGCTCTACCCTTATAGCCTCCTCGCTGGATGCTTGCACCTGTTACTTCTCTCTCTCACGGGCTGCATGTACTCGATGCTCTGTCAAGCTCCTTTCGATGGCTGCCTGAGCCTCTCTACATGTCTCTTATGCCACATGCGCCATCTTTTTTTACTCCATAGCACCTCAACCCTTTAAATAGGATGAGAATCCTCTTCTCAGTAGTTCACAGGAGTCCTAATAGAACTCATTCTCCTAATATGAGTCGAACATGTCCTTGATGGAGTCTTGGAATATTTTTCAATCTTCAGATCATGATCGCAACCCTTCATGATCGTTGGATCCTATGGTCCACACGCAACTCCCATAGATCCCTTGGCTTAATCACAATCTGAGTCCAAATAAAAAAAATCCCATCATGTTCTATTCATCTCCATCGAGCCAGCTTGGTCAGGGATCGAGTTAGCTCGACTGCATCTCGCTCGGACTCCTACTATCTATCTACCTTAGATAGCTGGTTTGATTGTGGTTCGAGCTGGCTTGATCTCAGTTCGTTTTGGCTCGATCGCATATTAGAGTCGGCCTGACTGCTATGCTAAAAATTGATTCTCTTCTTACTGTCGATCGAATTTTAGGCATCAAATCCTAATAGAAATTAAATTCAAGTCCTGTAGACGTGAAGGATCCAGTAAAAAGATGACGGTATTCATGAGACGAGCGTGCAACCTTTAATATTCATTTTGAAGGATCAATAAGAGGACTTTAGATCTGATATTTGGAGATTAGATCCAAAAGAAGAAGGTACCTAAAATCAGCCCAAGTGGATTTTGGTAGAGGTCGGATACGTGCGTGGCTAGATCTAGAGCTTTGGATGCAACTAGATCATCGTCAGGATAATAATTTACCCTAAATAGATAACAATAGTTGTTGCTATTTTATTTTAATTTTTTTTAATATCAAATCATAAAGATCAGATCTGAGAACTCTTATATTTGATTAGAACTTGTAGAAAAAAATTTTAAAATTAACTACATATCAGATCGATCATGCGGCAGAAAATCTAGTTTTTTCGATAACACTAAGGGGGACTCCTCGACCTAAAGCTCTTCGATGGTCGGGAGGACTCTTCTCCCACCCAATCCGTGCAAGGTTCTTCCTAGCCTCACTTCTTACTGAGGATGTTCTTCCCCTTGGCCTACTCTCATACGGCCCGAGTTGTGAGCTCAGAAGTGGTACTCCCAAATCTTGAAAATATGAGAAGATAGATCATGAAAAGATGGAAGTGAGCCGAAAGAAGAATTAGCCTTAATAGTAAAGTTCAGAAACTAGGCTGGCTTACTCTAAGACTGAGTTGGCTCAGTTGAAAACTGGGTCGGCTCAGTCCAGGACTGGGTCGGCTAGATCTCAGAGAAAAATTCAGATAGAAAGCAGCATTTTCGAACTGTTGGTATAGTACACAATTGGATCGGCTCAGTATCAGACTGAGCCAACCCAATCGTAGGTTAGCTAGCTCAGTCTGAAACTGGGCTGGCTCAATTTTTGCAGATTATTATTTTATGTGCGTGGGTTATTTAGGTTTGAAAAAAAAATTTATGAGCTTGGGCTTGACCCTTTGTAAAGTATATATACTGAAAATAGGTCAAGATTGTAAATGTGCTGAATAAAAGCTTTTTTCTTCTAAAAATTTCTTCTCCTCTTCTTCTCCATTCCTTAATTTATTTGATCGTGCTTCCATAGAGATCTCTAAGAAGTACTTCCTTGTTGCTTGGCTAATCATCGACAGCCATGTCGATCCATGTGGGAAGAGTACATATTTTCAATATTTGATATCAAAGCGGTATTGTGTGGAAGGAAAACACCTAAGATTTATTACATCCAAGATCTGTTGCATCAAATTTTATCCTAAAACTTCTAGTTTGCTTCGTGATTGTCTCTAGATTGAGGTGGAGATTGTTTACATGAAGGAATGGTGAAACAAAAGTTTGGAAAGAGGATCTAGGGCTAGTTAGATCTTTTGTGAAGAATAGTTTTACTAGTGTGTGATCGTGAAGGATGTTAGGGGTCTGTTCTTGACTTTTTTGAAGTCATGGGATTAAGTAAATTCAAGGTAGATTTTGAGAAGTTCGACGGCAAGGAAAACTTTATCCTATGGCAGCAAAGAGTAAAGAACTTGTTGGTTCAGTAGAGGATCTACAAGGTCTTGACAAAAGAAAGGCCAAAAAAGATCAGTGCTGAGGATTGGAAAGAGTTGAAAAAAATTACTTTTAGGATAATTCGAATGTGCTTGGCTGATCAGGTTTTCTCTGAGGTTTACATAGAAACTACAGCAAAGGAGCTCTGAAAGAGACTGGAGAATACATATATGGAAAAGAACATAACGAACAAGCTGTAGTTGAAGGAGGAGATCTTGTTGCACATATCCAAAAGTTGAATCAGGTGTGTTCTGAGGTGATGAGTTTGGATGTGAAGATTGATGAGGAGGATTGGGCATTACTGCTATTATGTTCTCTCCCAGGTTCATATGATGGTCTCATAACAACTCTAGTTTATGGAAAGAAGATCCTAAACTATGAAGAGATTGTTGGTGTGCTCAAATCAAATAAGCAAAGAGGGAAGATCTGCAAGGGAGATCCTAAGTCTGAGATTTTGGTTGTGAACGAAAGACAGAAAAGATCAAAGAAGAAGATAAGAGGAAAATCCAAGGATAGATCAAAGTCTCACGATCAGAGGAAGATGACATTGAAATATTATAAATGTCATCAGCCTGGATATCTGAGGAGAGATTGTTCCCTTTTGAGATCAAAAAAAGAGAAGGCCAGCAAGGAAGATGATATAGCTTCTGTGAGAAGTGGAGAAGATCTACTAGTTGTATCAGATGGATCCATAGAGTATGATACTATATGGATATTAGATTCAGCATTCTCGCACTACTATACTTCTCATTGAAAGTGGTTTGCTACCTACCAGAAGGTCAATGGTGGAAGTATCAGCCTTGGAGATGATCACCTATGCAAATTAGCTGGAATTGGCTCTATTAGGATGAGGATGTATGATGGGATCATTCGTACATTATCAAATATCAGGTATGTACTAGAGTTGAAAAAGAATTTGATTTCTTTGAGCTACTTGGAGGAGCAGGATTATGCTTTTAGTAGCCAGATTGGGAGTGGATGTCTAAAAATTTCTAAGAAAGCTCTGGTGGTGATGAGAGGTAGAAGACTAAATAATAATCTTTACAGAATGGAAGGCTCTGTGGTAAATGATAGTATAAAGATGCTAGTAGCGGCATAGAAGGAGCAGATTTTATATCGACTGTGGTACTATCAAATGGGTCATATGAGTAACCATGGGCTCACAGAACTAAGCAGAAGAGGTATGATTCCAGCCCTGAAGAAGGAGGGCACAGATCTTTATGAGCCATATATCTTTGGCAAATAGCATAGGATGAAGTTTGCCAGAAGTACCAAGCACAATGAAGGAGTACTAGATTTAGTGCACTCGGATGTATGGGGATCAGTTCCTGTATCAGCTAGAGATGGGGCAAAATACTTTGTTACTTTCATTGATGATTTCTCAAGAAAGGTATGGATTTATCTGATTAGAAAAAAATCGGAGATATTTGCCTAATTCAGAGCCTGGAGAGATGAAGTAAAGGAGTCAGGAAGATAGATAAAGTATCTGAGGTCGGACAATGGAGGAGCTTATACTAGCCTAGAGTTCAGGAGGTACTGTAAGAAAAATGGCATCAAACACCATTACACGGTGAGGATGACTCCCCAGTAGAATGGTGTCGTGGAGAGGATGAATCGGATACTGACCAAAAAGGCATGAAGTTTTGAGGCTGCAAACATCACTCCCAAATTTTTTTTGGGGTGATGCTCTAACTTTTTTTTATTTTCTTATGAATAGGTCTCCTTATTATAAGCTGAATGGAGGCATTGCAAAGGAGGTCTGAAGTGAAAAGAAGGTAAAGCTTGGCCACCTAAAAATCTTTGGTTGCATAGCCTATGCACATGTGGAGGCAACCAAGAGGAGCAAATTAGATCCAAAATCTTAAAAGATGATATTCATAGGGTATCCACAAGAAGTCAAGGGGTACCTGCTATGGAACTCTCAGGCATAAAAGTCAGTGATCAGCAAGGACATTATCTTTGATGAGAAGAACATCTTGAGGAGGTCTGAGATAGATGAAACTGGAGAAAAAAGGTAAACAGCGGTGGCCAGTTAGAAAATGATGGCATACAGGTTACATCCACTTATAGGAGTGTTCCTATTAAGGTGGAGCTAAGCAGAAAAGTATTATCTTAGATTGAAAATCAGTATGGAGGGCCAGCAGTTCAGATAGATGTACAGGAACAGCCACAGACATCAGGTAGAGATGTGCTAGTGGGAGTAGCTTTGTACAAGCCCCAGCATACTATTAAGAGATCAGTCAAATATGGCATTGATAAGGTTATCTCCTATGCACTCATCACTGCTAATGGAGATCTAGAGAATTATGCAGAGACCATGGAGAGTGAGGATCATGATTCATGGATGCAGGCCATGATGGAAGAGATGGAATCACTTGAGAAGAATCAGACATGGCAGCTAGTGGATCTTTCAGAGGGTGCTCGATCTATTGGCTTAAAGTGGGTGTTCACAAAGAAAGAAGCACCTTCATAATAAGGTAGAGTCAGATTCAAAGCAAGGCTGGTAGCAAAGGAATACTCACAAAGGAAAGAAATTGACTACACAAAAAATTTTTCTTCTATGGTGCGTCATACATCTATTCGAGTTTTGCTGTCACTGGTGGCACAGCATAACATAAAATTGGAATAGATGGATGTGAAGATGGCCTTCCTTCATAGAACTTTAGAGGAAAGAATCTACATGAAGCAGCCAGATGGTTTCATGAAGATGGGACAGAAAGAAAAGATGTATTTACTCAAGAAATCTTTGTATGGCTTGAAATAATCCTCTCGTCAGTGGTATCGAAGGTTTGATAGCTTTATCTTGAGCCTGAATTTCAGCAGATGTGAACATGATTATTGTGTCTATGTCAAGAATGTAGATGAGGAGGATGCTCTGTATCTGTTATTAAATGTAAATGATATACTCATAGCCAGTAGAAGTATGAATGCTGTGAAAAGGTTGAAAAGGGCATTATCATCTGAATTTGAGATGAAAGATTTGGATCCAACTAAGAAAATCCTTGAAATGAAGATTTACAGAGATACGTGCAAAGGAGTGCTTTTGTCATAAAAAAAGTATGTCCAAAAAATTATGGAGAGGTTTGTGATGAAGAAGACCAAACATGCAGAAACGCCATTGCCAAGCTATATGTCTCTCTCCAAGTTACAATGCCCCCAGTCAGAAAAGAAGAGAGAGTACATGGAACGAGTCTCTTATGCAAATGTTGTAGGCAATGTGATGTACATTATGGTACGCTGTAGACCAAATATAGCACATACTGTGAGCACAATTAGTAGATACATGGCTAATCCTAGGAAGGAACACTAGAAAGCATTGAAATGAATATTGAGATATTTGCATGAAATAAGAGATTATTGTTTGGTGTTTGGTGGGCAGCCGAAAGAATTTGAAGAATAATCTGTGAAGATGTGTGAAGGTTCAAGTCCTCTGAAAGGGTTTGTTGATGCAAATTATGCTAGTGATCTTGATACAAGAAAGTCTACTACTGGATATCTCTTCTACGTATATGATGGACCGATGTCTTAGAGATCAACCTTTCACCTAATCACAGCTTTATCTACCACAGAGGTCGAGTACATTGGGATAACGGAGGCTGCAAAGAAAGCTCTTTGGCTTAGGAGGCTGATTGATGAGTTGGAGGTGGAGCAGAGCATGGTTACATTATTTAGTGATAGTCAAAGTGCTCTGTTGTTGGCACAGAACCCAGTCTATCATGCACGCATAAAGTATATAGACATGAGGTACCATAGGATCAGAGAGCTGGTGGAGCAAGGTGAAGTAAAATTGATGAAGGTCCATACCAAGAAGAAACAGTCTGATGCACTCATGAAGGTACTCTCTAGAGACAGCTTTCAGATATGTATGGCACGGATGGGTCTGTTAAAAAGAGATGAGTTTACAAGAACTTGGAAGCACCAAGGTGGAGAATGTGAGCTCAGAAGTGGCACTCCTAAATCTTGAAAATATGAGAAGACATGTCATGAAAAGATGGGAGCGAGTCAAAAGAAGAATCAATCTCAATAGTAAAGTTCAGAAACTGGGCTAGCTCACTCTAAGACTAAGTCGACTCAGTTGAAAATTAGGTCGGCTTAATCCAGGACTGGGTTAGCTAGGTCTCAGAGAAAAATTTAGATAGAAAGCAGCATTTTTGGACTGGTAGCATGGTACACAACTGGGTCGGCTTAGTATCAGACTGAGCCGACCCAGTCGCAGGTTAGCCGGCTCAGTTTTTGCAGATTATTATTTTGTGTATGTGAGTTGTTTGGATTTGGAGAGTTTTTCTATGAGCTTGGGCTTGACCCTTTGTAAAGTATATATACTGAAAATAGGTCAAGGTTGTAAGTGTGCTGAAATGTGCTAAATAAAAGCTCTTTTCTTTTAGAAATCTCTTCTTCTCTATTTCTTGATTTATTTGATCGTGCTTCCGCAGAGATCTCTAAGAAGTACTTTCTTGTTGCTTGGCTAATCATCGGTGGCTACACCAATTCATGTGGGAAGAGTGCATATTCCCAACACGAGCTTCTTCTGCTTGTGCGTATTGTCGAGCTCACATGAGCAGGTCAACATAGTCCCATAGAAATATTTTGTCAAGGAAGAAGATGAGGCACTCATTCTAAAGTTCTTTCTTGAGCACTGACATCGCCACCAACTCATTGGGGTTATGCACTTCAAGCATGGCAGCATAAAGCACACCATGTAGTCATGTAGTGACTCACCTTCTTCCTGCTAGATCGAGAAGAGGCTGTCGGTATTCTTCTGCTAGGCTTGTTATGATCAAAGTGGGTAAGGAATAGCCTTTCAAGCTATTCAAATGAGTGAATGGACTTTGGCTGGAGTCTCGAATACCATACCCGTGCTAATTTCTTGAAGGTGGCTGGGAAGGCAAGATAGAGAAGGGCGTCCGAGATGCCCTAGAGCATCATGAGGGCTTTATAACCCTCCAAGTGGTCAAGAGGATCTGAAGAGCCATCATATAGCTCTACTTGAGGCATCTTGAATTGATTTAAAATTGGTTCTCTTGGGATGATGCGAGAGAAGAGGGGCCAAAAATTGAAGCTGAGACCATTGTTTTGATGCACCCCATTTTGGACTTTGCTGAGACAATGCTTGATGTCCTGAACCTTCAGCTTAAGATCATCTTCTCGGTGAGGCTATTTGGAAAGCGAGGAGTAGCCTGGAGTAAAATCTCTACCAAAAGAAAAGAAAGATCGTTGCTGTCAGTCATCCTTCCTCAGACTACGATGGAAAGATGACTGATGGGGAGTAGAGGCGAGAGCAAAGTGAAGGGTACATCATGGGGCCGAATCCGGGCTCCTGGGGTAGGACCGGCGACTATGCCTAGAAGGAGCCATCTGCGGTAGTGGCTCCAGGGATTGAGGTTGCTCCATAACTTGTTGGAGCTGCTGCACCACATAAGTCAGCATTTGGATCTACTGGACTAGGTCCTCTAGTGGTTACGAATCGATCATGGCAGGGGGTTGCGTAATAGCGGACTCTTGGATAGCACCACTTTTGCTATGGCAAGAGGATCATCGATGGGAGGTGGTGGAGTTGTGTGCTCTTGTTCTTACTATGCTCTCTTTCTTCTTCGATCAAGTTCATGGCCCTTCCTCTAGTACGAACCTATTACTACAAGACTCTAGTTTAAAGTAGATGTGGTAAAGGTTGGACTCCTTCCAGCCCGAAAATTTAGTGTTGACCTTGGAGCTAGGACAACAAGGCAGACCTATAAGAGAAGTCCACTTTTGTTGGGGGTTCTCCAGCGAGGGACCCTCTAACGCTTAAGTCAACTGGACCTTGAGAATAGTAAAGGAAAGAGAGTATAAGGGGGAGAGAGAGCAAGAGCATAGGGGCATTTTTTGGAGTTGAGCTTACCTGGGGCTCCCTTTATTACCTCTTTATAGAGGTGAAGCTGTGAATTATTATTTGGGAACTTGCTAGACTGTTAGGCCCTAGTTCTCCAGCCCGCTAGGCCTTAATTTGACGGCTGTTAGGATTGGAGATCCGTCCACTAACATATGAACTAGGGTTATTAGTCGTGGATGTCAATCATGGATCGTGCCCACGTTTTGTTAGGAGATTCCAAGGATCTTCCATGTGGATCAATAGTCCGATGTCTCGAGGTCGGTACTAAGCCAAGGTTCTACCTTGAGTTAGCACTCATGTGGGTTACCGGGCTTTATCCATCGTTGTTAGTAGGATTCCTACCTCAAGATAAATGTCTGATTAGGAGGTCGAATAGAAGGTAGTTGCTTCGTCGTGGTTCCTTGGATCTTCTTTCGGTCTTTAAGGCTGGGAGTGCTTGATTATAATTCGAGGAGAAGATATTGGATCGGACGACGGATAACCTCTATAACAGCAATCAAGTTGATGATCATAGAATTAAGATGTGATCCCAAATAGATTCTTCATGTGTCAGGAAAAAAAATCTTAGTAATATTACCTATTTGTTAAATACAAATTATAAGCACTGTAGCTTTGATAGGAAATCATTAGTTGGATCACCAATTTGAGTTGCAGGCTTTAGATTTCTACGGCATACAACTACACATGGCTAATCTAGTGGACAGCAATGCAAACATGGATATTCATGCAAAACTTAAAGCCGGATTTTTAATGCAGTTTTCTTCAAAAAATTGTCCCTTATATCACATGCACCATGTCAACAGCACACCACAGAAACAATCCAAGATAAGATGAGGGAAGTGGATCCAAGACAAGCATATAATGAATGAGATATACAAGAAGAGGATAAGATGATTGATATGGCACACTGTCAAGTGGTGCATATGGTATAGGATATAATTTCTTATTTTTTTCTAGTTCCTGTCCCAATTTAACCCACTAAATTAGAGAAGGAAAAAAATTCAAAAATAAAAGAAATAATAATAATAATAATAATAATAAAATAATCCTGGATGAGATAAGAGGGACGGCAATCTAAGACCAGCATATGCTAAATAAGATCCACAGGAACGAGAGATGAGGTGATTGGCATGGTGCACTACTATATGATGCATATGGTGTAGAATATAATTTCTCATTTCCTTCTAAAGAAAGAAAAAATCAGAAATGGAAGAAAGAAAAAAAAAATAGAGCTGCATGGGAAGAGGGCCATGGAGACATCCACCGCCCACCCTTTGCTGTTAATTACCATTATTTAGCCCGAGTCCAGCACCCTTTTGCAGTACCACCATTTTGTTAATTAACTTTAATCTTCCAAATTCAATCAAAAAAAAAAAAAAAAAACTTTAATCTTCCAAATGAGAAGAAAACATTAGACTTGTGCTTCCGATCTCTTGAAAAGAATCTAAGAGCCGCTTCGCAGATCACATCATCTCAACGAAATTTGTTCATGAAACTGATGTTAAAAGTTTGAACTTTTGTTTGAGGTAGGCGGTGTCCAATGGATCATGATATCTTTGAACTTCCATTGTCAGCAATGGTTCAGAATTTGAGAGGTAATATGGGGAGTTCCAGGACTCAAGGAGCAAAGCAAACAAAACTTGCCAAGCAGCAGGTTTCTTCATGTCAAGCCAACCACTCAACTGACTGATGAATAAAATACCATTATTTCCCTCTTTTTTTTTTTTTGTCAATTTGGTCCACAAGCAGTTCCATTTGGCAACACCAAGACGATCGAGAATACTATATTTTATTCATTGATATCCACTAAAAAAATCAAAAGCCAATAAGTTGCACAGTCTTGATGAAAGACAAAAAAAGAAAAATGCACATATTATTGAAGATCTAGATAGTTGGGTTTCTGAACATGTATACAATGCAGAGATCTAACAACATAGCACAAGTTCCATTACTTATCACCCACTCCTTAATACACCCTGCGGATGATAATCCAAAAGGAAAAAATACACCTTCCAGATAAAGCTGAAAGCCCATCCCCGCTTCCTGCATCTAACTGGTCTAAGTCTGCAGCATCTACGTGCATCCAAACATAAATTCACCTCACTGGTGTTTATTTTTGAACTTGCACAAATCACCAACCAAAAAACCATTTATTCCCCAAGTAAATTTACAAAGGGAGCAGTTCACTGCATCCCTCTCTCCATTATCTTCATTGCCTTACACCTGCAATCAACTTATTGAACCACAATTAACCAGTTGTCTTTTTTTCTTTCATTCCTTGGGGTTCTCAAGCACTTTCGGTAACAGAGGACACTCACATCCTCAAGCCATTGTTCTCATATCTAAAATGAGCTTCCTTGATGGACTTCTGGAGACTTTCATACTCCTCCACTGATGACTCAGCAAAAGTTTTCAACCGTCTCAAGAAATCCACCAACCCTGACCGCAAGTTGTCGTAATTCTGACTCCAATCCACAGGAGATTCATTTCTGTCAATGTCTCCTTCGAGGCGAATACGTTGCCCTGCCTTCCGGGAGAATGTTAAGGATACTTTTGAATTCTCATGGTCTTTCTCTTGGCGAGGCAAGAAATGGGTTGTCACTGTCACCAGATGTTTTATAGCATCCACTACTTCCTTCGTCAGCAGCTTATCTAGTAAGGCCAACCAGTCTTGGCAAGTGACAAATATTGGTGGAGCGATATCTCTTTTTGGATTGAACTCTATTGGCTTTGGCTTTTTCTTCAAGGACTTTTGTTTTAGAGGGGATACACATTTGTGAAGCCACCCATTTATGGCTTGCAGGTAAGATTTTTGTGCGGAGATCCACTTTGTGAAGTTTGAACACAAAGAACTCAGCTCAAACTCAAGAAAAATAGCGGCCTGACGATGAGATTCTGACCTAGTTGAGACTTTGGTGCTGCTGTTATTGCATGAGCCTGAGATGATGCTATGCTGATTCCTGTGGCAGTCAAGCATCATTGCCCACATCTGTGTTAAGCTGCATTTAGACATGGATTAAGACTTGCAGTATACTGAATGCAATAGACAAACAAAATTGAGGTGAAGCATCAGAATCATGTTATTCATAGCATTTGTTCTAAGGCATAAAATAAATTGGGGATCTAACTGATGCATGTAAACTGAAGTATACAAAGACATGAAATGGGTCTAGTTGCTATGCATTTAATGCATGGAGATCAGGGATGCCAAATTCATAGGTTGCATCAGTAATAGATGTAGCATTCCTTTCTCCACACAGCAATAGCAATCTCTACAAATAACTACATAAGCATAAAATATTAAAATTTAATATATTCAAGGAGTGCATGGTCCATGCAAGTCATAACTAATACAGAGAGCCAGCAACATAGAGGCTGAGAGGGCAACCATAAATTTATACATCTTCAAGTGGCTTAAAATGCTTGCATGCAGTTTACGCTCACTTGTTTTGTAGACTGGAATATCTTAATTAAATCAGTGAGAGATACATGCTTTACAAAAGAAAGCATATAGATATGGTGGGGACATGTATATAGAATTATCATTCTTAAATAGAATTAACTCATTTGTCTATATTCATGCCTTCTTCACTTCCATTCTTTTTAATTGTATTGCATCATTCCAGATTTATTCTTCCCTCCAAAGATCCAAAACTCATCAACAGTTATAATCCTCTTCTCATGGTTTTGGGTCTATTCCTACTCAAGTAAAAGATTCTTGTCAAACATGAACTTATAAATAGGTAGAGTGGACTTGTCGGCTGGGAAATCCTTCACTAAGGGGATCGGATGGCATGAGCGTCCCTTGGCAAGTTTGTGTGAGTGTGCATGTATGCCACCAGCATCAAATAACTAGAAACAAATCCTAGTGCCTTGACCTTCAGAACTTTCACTACCATAATTACTGCTTACTTGAAAGCGGAGGAGGTATGATGTAGCTAGAGGTACGATTTCATGCTGCAGCAATGGCTAGACTAGAGTGGAACAAATCTAATGTTGGTTCATTGGAACCATATAAACCCATACCATGTAACTAAAGCAAGAAAATTAAAGAGAAATGCAAGGATAAATTAAAGGTAAATATAAAGATAACAGTGAGTTATTGAGTTGTTTGATTGGCAGAAGGGTCTATTTTTCAGGTTACATCCCATTATTTATGCTTAACATGACAAACAATAAGGTAATTAATAATTTCCAATGACAGCAGTTCACGCCCAGCCTCCATTCTTCTAATTGTTCTTGTAATTGGTGCTAATCGTCCTCTACCATCCATGTTCTAGTAACCTCCAGGTCTTATGGAACTAAGTAACTAAAGCAAGAAAAATAAACATAAATGCAATGATAGATTAATGGTAAAGATAAGATAACGATGAGTTATTGAGTTGTTTGATTGGCGAAAAGATCTATTTTTCAGGTTATATCCCATTACTTATACTCAACATGACAAACAATAAGGTAACTGCCTGATAATAATCCACATCTGACTTCCACTCTTCTGATAGTTCTGGCAACTGGCGCAAACCATCCTCCACCATCCACATTCTAGTAACCTCCAAGTCTCATGGGGCCAGGTAATTAAAGCAAGGAAAATAAAGATAAATACAAGGATAAATCACAGGTAAAGATAAAGACAACGATGAGTTATTTGATTGGTAAATCGTTCTATTTTTCAGGTTACATCTCATTATTAATACTTAACATGACAAACAATAAGGTAACCACCAATTTCTTGTGACAGTAGTCCACGTTCGGCCTCCACTCTTCTAATAGTTCTGGTAACTGGCGTTAACCATCCTCTACTATCTACATTTTCGTAACATCCAAATCTCATACCATCTATAGGTTTGTAGTACCACCCCATACCACCCAGTATGCCATACCAATCCGGTATGCCGTGCCATACCAGTATACCATACCATCCCATATTAATAGTATTGTACTATACTGAACCACATACCAATACTATAAGAGAATTTTACTGGTACAAGGTTCGGTATCGAGACAGCGAACCTTAATCTATCCATTGATACATAGCTCCCAAAAATCATCATGCCTGATCTGTCTCAAACTTGTCATAGTTGGCCTTTGTTCAGCTTGCCTTTAAAAGTCACTCAACTTGCCTTCGCCAATCCTCTCCTTACCCAGCCTATGAAGCAACAAATCCCATGTTGAGCCACCTTCAAGCTTACTCGATCAGTTTTCCTAGATGGTGTTAGTATTTCAGCGTTTGAGTTATCACTAGCTCAAGGGGTTCAACTCAAGGCCCCTCATCATTGCCTTTCCTTGGCCTTGCCATGTAGTTATGCACATGTCCTTCAGGTGCCATCAAGAGCTAAGATGCAGTGTAAACATGACTTGCATAGCACAAGAAACTGTTACCAGAGATAGAGACGAGAGATATCCAACCAATGCAACTAATGCTTGACAAAAGGACTTGGATCAAGCAGTCCCTTATTTTCAACTTATAGAAGACTATGGATTGTCATTGTGGACTGATGAACGGGGTTTCTCCAAAAACACCACTCATGAAGGTAAATCTTACTCCAATTATCTTAGGAAAAAACAAGACTAGAAAGACGAAGAACTCCATCAGTCCATATTACATTCCTTATATTAAAATACCCCCACGCTATTGCTATATGTTCTACAATTGTCTAGTGTACTTGACATAGAATTTTGGCTTTTTAACTAAGATCATCATGGTTGAAGAGTCAATAGTGATGCATAACCACAGGTGACTCATTTTGATTCTTAGCCATCACAAATTAAGTTTAAATCTGCTTTGGCATAGGTTGATCATTATGGAACATAATTTCCTGATGAAGTTTAGTTTATTTCACTTTATCTCTTGTAAGGATCATTCTCATTGTGGTGCAGTAGATTAGAGGATGTTTACACAGCTGGAGACATATGTAATTGATTTATGAGGCATGAATATTTAGTTTGCAGTCACTGTTCGTATATTTTATAGAAGGGCATAAACATAAGGTGTAAATCAGAACCAGAAACTTCTATTCTAGAATAAAATTTGAGAAATGCTCAAAACCCATCCCAAGATACTTCTTGCAGGCTCCATCTCTAGCAGAAGGCGCTGACAAAAAAGAGCACAGGTGTAACTCATGTAGCATGTAGGTTTTCACATTCCCTACCATGCAGGAATATCACCCTGAATTATCTCAATTTTAACTACCGCTTACTTCTCGAAAATTCAAGATTCCTAGATTAATTTTACCTAGTTGCAATACTAATACTGGACTTATCGAGTTCGTGCTGGTAATATCAAGATTCTTTTAGGCTCACTAAGATGATGAAATTTATGGTAAGAAAATCTCAAAAATCTAGAAACCAGATCTTAAAGAGTTCAACTCTGTCTATTATCCACTTATACTTTTGATAGCTTAGCTCACTATAATACAAAGATATCTAACAAATTTAAAACCTAGAAACATCAGTAATGAGACAGAATGCTTAGGAGGATTGCTTATATAACACAGCAATATGAAAACAGATAAATTTTTTATTTAATCCCCCTAATGGATTTGTTACTCAGAATCTATTTCAATGTGTTTACATGAAAGTAACACTGAATCTTCCTTGTGTACTCGTATTAACTTGAAAGCAGATAAATGCATGTATATGTGCACATTTAAAGCTATATCATTGTGCTCACTTTATTTCTAGGAGTTTTGAGAATCTAATAATAAAATGGACAACCGCACCAGTATCCAAGCAACATAACCATAAAGTTAAATATTTTGTCCAGGTTACCATTCACATAGCAATTTATTTAGTGGACATAAAAACTGGAATCTAGCTTCCTCATGTGGAGGAACTTTGGTGATTAAGAAGATGACATTTGTGCAATTAAACTTGCATATCTGAAAGCGTGAGTGCATGCACAATGGTCTTTCTTTCGTGTTAGCGTACAGAAAATATGTAATTACAATGATAAGTGGCAACAGAATCATACCCTCCAATTAACTCCTCCAGTTGTGGTTGGAGCTCTTTGTCCCTTAATTCCTCAATTCTCTTTGATATAGAGTCAATTCTCCGAATTGCAACCCGAATTCTAGAGTGCAGGTCCTTAACAGCAGCACGGATTTTATCAATACTATCAGCCTTCTCTCCTCTGGATTCTCGATGTCTAAGTAGTCTACACTTCATGTCATATTTCCTTCGAATGATACCACTTGCCTGACATACAAAAATGATGTATAAGTTTCAGAGTTTCTAAGCAAGCAAGCATACAATAATCTAAGAAGGCAGCATTTTTATCCCATAATTGCTCCCTGGATAACAAAAAAAAGAACAAAACATGAAAAATAAATTTATAAGCAGCAAGATAATGGTTCTGAAACAAGACATTTGAAAGCCCCATCGAATAAACATGAACCAGCACAAGATTAAGTTGATCTTCAAAACTTCCAGATCAAATAATTAACTACCATGCCACACTCTTGTGGAACATTTGTAAGGAACAGAAATGGCAGAACAAAATCCGATCAATGTGCCTGATCATGATTACCAATCAACAATCCACTCTTTTAGAACAAATACTAGAAGTCATGAAGTGTGAATTTGGGTGCAAGATTCAAAAATGCATATTTATTGATTAAAACTGAGATGCTCCAAAGAACCTTTATGCATCTATTCATTCTTCCAGTTTCTTTTCCTCTTCATGTATATAGATATTGCACTGCCAATACAAAAGTACATGTAGCAATTCATCAAGCCATCTTCTGTTTATTAAGTAACATTAATAAATTAACTGCCAGTGTTCAAGTATACAAAGTTATGTCAAATGAACAGAACTAATTGGACCAGATATATGAATATGAGCACCAAAGAATCTTCAATTTAGCTTAATGGCTTGTTTCAATTTTATAGTGTGTAAAAGGATTGGTAAAAGGAAAACCTGTTTGCAGCTGACTGAATCAACAACTTGTTAGTGATAAGACAACTGTCATTCAGTGGGCCACATTTCTACTGCAGAAAGAAAACACTGCCATATAAAACTTCCACAGTGATACCGTGCTTTTCTGTTATTTTTTATATTTTATGACAAAAAGCCGTAAAATGAATAAATAAAATGTCATGATGCATAACACATTAAGAGACGTGTCAGAATATGACAACATGTTAGTATAGGCAATTCAACAATAATCTGACAGTTTACCTTAATTTCATCATAGAGCTTCCTCTCCCAGGCATACAACCTATCTAATGTCAATGCATGACTGCCTGAATTCATATATCTGCTGCTGAAGAGATTACTGCTCAGGTCCTCAATATCATCTTTTGATGTTGCACCAAGAGGGATTCTGGAGGATGAAGAGCGTGATGATACGGACCTATGCCATGTTAAGTACTTTATCTCATTTGAAGCAGGCACTGCATATGACCTCAAGATATTAAAACAATGATCAGGAGTTGTGATATTTCATATTAAACCATTGCCAGAAATTTCTAGCACAAAAACAGACAACTGCAGTATGCATCAAGCACCAAACTGCTGAAATTAGGACACAATTTGCAAGTACAGATACAAACTCTTCTCTGATGCAGAAATAGGACATAGCTGATTGGAAATATATATATATATATATTCAAATGAAAGGACCATGGTCCAATTAAGGAGAAGAAAGGCCTACCCTGAGATTGAGGGACTTCTTCCTTGCAGCAGGCAAAACAAGCTGTGAGAAACATAGATGCCTTTGATCTGTGTGCTGTTTCAGGAAATTCAAGTAAGAAGGCCTAGTTGTTTTTAGCCAATAAGAACAATAACAACAATGCCAGGTTTCATGCAGAAGTGAAACTTGTTCTTAGCCACATGGTACAATGCTGACAAGTACATAAACGTGTATCTAACACTCTACAATACTGACCTATTTCTTCAGGAAACAGAGGGCGGAAGTTCACTTCATTTGCCTCCAGCATCCTTGGAACTTCTCTTCCAGAGTCAAAAGCTTTCAAAAATAGATCTTCAATTTCTTTCATGCATGACCACAAGTCCCTTGACCCAAATTTAATTTCTGGAGCCGGTTCCTTCGCCTTCCCATTAATACAAAGTGCAACTGCAGAGGATGCCATCTTCGATGGTGTCAATTCGGGAGTTTCATCAGTCTCATGCTTGCCATTGGTGAGCAGGTTCTTCTCACCATTTTGCTTCTCAGTTTCTGAAGCAACACGTTCCACAGATGGAATGGCAGGAGAATCATTTGTTAAATGGTGATCCTGAATCACATTTCTGTTTCTAAACATTCTTACCAATGGTTCAGATGATTGTTGGTCAAAATCATCTTCTGAATCAGCAAAATTACTCCTTCCATTTGTAGAGGTTTTTTCACCTTCCTCTTCCAATTCTGGAATGCCCTCCTCTTCCCTGAGATGTCTGATATCATCAGCATTGTCCAAACCAAGGTTTAAAACCCTCCCATCTTGAAATGAGAACTGATTGTCAATAGGATGAAAGAGACCAAAATAATCCCATGGTGGAGTACCAGGGGGTGGGGATGGAGATTCAATCAATGAATTCTCATCTGACTGAGATATAAGGTGTTTTGGAGTGGTGGAGGTCTGCAGAGTTGCAATGACAGGGATGGGCAGTTTCTCCTCAACAGTTGTCGAAAAACTCCTGCCAGCTTTCATATGATTAACATGAAACCGTCCTGAAGAACGAGGCGAAGGAACTGGAGAAAAAGATCCACCCACGTCCACATGCTGCGAGAGAGATGGAGATGAGTTTGAAAATTGAGAAATAGACTTATCAGTTAAAGCAAGAGGCTCGGGCATTGCAGATGTTGATGTGTATAAGGAAGACTCTATAGGTCCTTCAGGCTCTACAAATTTTCTAAGAGCAATTCCAGTATTTCTGAGAGACTGAATATAAGCAACGTGTGCAGCTGCAAGTGAGCATCTTCCATCAATGGCTTGTTTAACAAAATGTTTCCTATCTCGACACAACAGAAGGGCCTTCTCATCTTCGATTTTAGAGCTTGAAACTCCCATTTCTAGAAAAAGCACCAAGAACTATGTACCAGGTTTCCAGAATGTGGCAATTCAACTTTCAAACTTAGCACAGAGATATAACTGCAGATTTCAGAAAATGGCGTTGCTGGATTTACAACCTAGAATCATATCTTTACTGGTTAAACCATGAACATTGTGCAGAACCAGTGAAACACAAGCAATAAAACCTGCAGCAGGGTTTAATCAAATGCAGAAGTTAACAAATATAGTTCATATACAACAAATCACATAACTGTTTATGAAGCAGACCATAATTCATAGAATCATAATAGCATTAATAAACGATACACTTTATATTAAACCAAAACGGAAAGAAGAGAGGAGGTGGGGAGGGTATAACACCAAGATTATTAATTTAATGCAGATAATAAAAAACCAATCACAGCTTTATGCCCAAGAAATCTGAATTTCCCAACTTTTGGCTCTAGAAAGCAACTGAAGCTAAAGGAAATAGAAATCATATACACAACATAGGAAATCAGTAATATCTAAATGAGAAGTCTCAAAAACAAAAACTTCCCAAAATTAATCACCTAGTCCACTACCTCAAGTCATATTGAACAACTCATCAAGCCAGCAGATGAGTCCTGAGTGAAAAAACTAATGTGAAGTAAGCAATAAAAGCTTACTCATAAAGCTCTTATGCATATATTCAATACCTAAACTATGCCACACGAATAACTCCACGTGATGCATAAAAAAAAATAACCCACCTCCAAAATCTAGATTCTACAATCAAGCAATTAAACTAGCAAGATACATCTCATATGAGAGCAATGAAACATGCTTGCAATTTTCAGAAACAGAACTCTGAAGAATCAACGGTTCTGGCACCCTCCTCAAATTGTCAAAAAAGTTCTTCATCCCTCGCAAAATGAACAAAAATCCGAAACAAAAAACAACGTAAAATGGTTTGCCTCGATATATCCAATCCACAAATTAGGTTGAGCACTAAAAGGACACTGAAAGAAGAAGAACATCAATCCGGATTGGAAATCAAAAGAAACGAAAAAACAAGGCCATCAAGTGTGATCTTAATTTGCCGCATGGTTAAGTAAACAGATCAAAATAATAATTCACCTGAAAATTTAACTCACACTCCCATCTCCTCTCACAAAATTAATTTCCAAAAACAACTTCACAACTCTACCCCTCGAATTATTTCCCTCTCACCCCCCACCCCTCCCCCCCCCCCCCCCCCCAACCAACACAGCCCGCCTGCAAAAGAAAAAAAAAAAATTCTTGCAGAGACCAAAAAGTGAACTTTGAGAAGAAAAAACTAAACACAGACTACAGAATAAATTAATAGCTGAACACAAATCACCTCAGTCCATCAGAACTATTCAGCCTGCCCATGAATCTAGTAAAAAGATGGAAATATAAATCAAACTGAATTTGGGGGAAAAAACCATTCCTTGGACGAAAACAAGAAATCCAATTTCTCATGGGCCAAAATCACAAAAATTCGGACTGACAGAACCAAAAAATAAAAAATAAAAAATAAATTAAAACTTTTTTCTTCCCTCAACCTCTAGTTGCCGGATGAAAGACAACGAGCATGAAATTGTAAAAACTAATCATAGAATCTAGTAGACGGCAACAAAATCCCGACTAAAGCGTGAGCTAACAAGAGAAGAAGCAGCCTGATAACTTCGGAAACAATTTTAAACAAATCGATCCAATTCAATAGTAGATTCTATCTACCTGAGACCAAAGTACAGCGTTACAGATTCCTCTCAAGAAGAGATCTCGTAGAAAGATCTCGGGGAGACAGACACACACACATACACCAACAGATTTTGGCGACCGTGAAGAGCGAGTTTTCCAGCAATGGATATGGAATTCATGCAGTGGAGGAGGAATTCGAGGGGCTGCGAAAGAGAAGTGAAGAGTGGGAGCGTATGGATTCCTCCCTCTCTCTCTCTCCACTGGAATAAAAGCTTTTTGGGCTGGAAGAGGATGCTCTATGCGCCGCCCGAATAAAACTAAAATAATATTCTGCATGCCCATGTGAATGTTTCATGCTGCCCTTGGACTTCCATAAAATACCGCATGTGCCCTCTTCATTTCTCTCTCCTTTCTTCTTTTGGGAAAATATGCGGGGAAAGGTGTATTTATGTTGCTTGCTAATGATCGCAGCCATGGATTCTATGGTTTTTAATATGTGCAGTTCCATAAAGACACATGTCATCTGTTGTCATCTGTTGCACAAGTTTATGCGTAGATAGATAACATTTGGTGTGGTGGCACTTCAATTTTAGATTTTAAATTTGAACTACATCATTGTGCACAATGAGATTCATGAGCACTAGGTTGATGTTTTCCATATACAAGAGGTAATATACCATGACCTGGTTGTTGCTCTATTCATTTTTATTTTATTTCATCTCTTACAAAAGCTTATCAAATAGTAAATTGTAATGTTGCATATGATATGATATATACAACTATACCATCTAATGGAGTTGTCAAACAATATAGCTCATGTGGTTTATATGGATTAGTAATAGCCGATGTTGGGGATAAATCTCGCTCCTACTGAAGTCCAGTTCGATGCTCAGCCTAATACAATCGGTAGCCACGGAAGAGCTTCAACGGTCGAGCCTTAGCCGAACTCCTTCAGTCGACCGAACTCCTCAGCAGTCGAGCTCCTTTCGAACTCTCCAGCAACCGGGCCTTAGCTGAACTCTTTTAATCGGCTGAACTTCTTAACAGCCGAGCTCCTTCCAAACTTTCCAGCGATCGAGCCTTAGCCGCACTCCTCCAGCCAGACACCTATGAGAGCCGAACTCCCTCCGCACTCCTCCGATCGAACTCCTTTCGATCTTTCCCTCGGCCGAACTCCTCCAAGAGTCCGAACTTCTCTGAAATTGATACATGCCGAAGTCCACCAATCAATGCCTACTTTCTCAGAGTCATGGCTATTAAATCTGGACAAACGATTGCCATCAATCCACTGCAGATGATGATGGCTGTCACCATCAATCTGTGGCAGGCGGCACTGCAGACGGTGCCTTCCTCCATGACTGACCTCGTCGGACCTCGAGCGGTCCACTATCAGGCAGCTGCAGCTGTCACCATCAAGCTCCGCCTATAAAAAGGATCCTCCAAATATGCTAACTCTAAGCTCTAAGCTCTCCTTTCCTTCTCTAAACTCTGTCGAACTCATTCCAGAGCACTCCATTTCTGTTGGTCAGAAGAGCTGACTTGATTATCGGAGGGTTCTACCGGAGCCACCTCCACCGACTCCGGACGAAACTTTATTTTGCAGATCATCGATGGCGACCTCATCCACCTTCACTCCAGCTAGATCCGGCGACAACCAGATTCTGCACCAATAGATTTGATGCTAGAGGAAGGGCCGCCTCTGTTCTTGAGGTATTCTTGAGGTCCCCTTATTCTTAAAGGAGTGCTCAGCGACGATCTCTCTCCAGAGATCTTTCTTCTTCCTCTTCAGAGTTCTTTCCTAAAAGAAAATGCCTCCTAGGAGAGCTTCGACTTGACGATCGACGGCCTCCATGCCAGGTCCATCTGCTTCCGTTTCAGCCTCGGCAATCCAGGCTCCACCTGAAGCCGCGATAGATGTGGAGCAATTCAATCTACCGGTCCAGCAGGTTCGTGGCCTCACCAAAATGATGCAGACCGTGCAACAACTTTCGACGGCAACTCCACCAAGAAATCTGCCATCAGGATGTCAGGAACCAGCCCCAAGGAAGAGTACTCGGGTCGGCGTACCCATCGCCCCTGGGAAGAGAAAATAGAGGGTCGAGGATCCATGTTCGGATCAGAGTTCTCCTCTAGAGGAGACCTTTCTCATTTGTAGTCGGAAGCCCCCCAAGATCTGCAATCAAGATGACGTCCTCGATCATAGACTGCGAAAGATGGACCGATGGATTGAAGAGCTCGGCCACATCGTCCCAGCTCATCATACCGACGTCCGCACCGATCCTCCTTTCTTCCTCCGAATTATGCAAGAGCACGTCCCATCGAACTTCAGACTTCCTCAATTCGAAAGCTATGATGGAACTTCTGATCCAGTTAATCATCTAGAGGTCTTCCGGACCATGATGCTACTCCACGGTGCTTCAGATGCCATACTGTGCCAAGCCTTCCCATCTACCTTAAAGAAAGTAGCTAAAAACTGGTATCCGATGTTGAAGCCGAGTACGATCTTCTCTTTTGATCAGATGAGCTATCAGTTCGTAGCTCACTTCATCAGCAGCCGACGTCCGCGCCGAAGTTTGAATTTCTTGATGAATGTCAAGCAGAAGTAGGGAGAATCCATCCGAGCTTATATCACCTAGTTTAACGCCACGATGTTGGAGGTCCGAGACCTGGACCAATCCATTACGATGGCCGCGCTCAAGGATGGCCTTCAGAAGAATAACTTATCGTTCTCCCTGGAGAAGAAGTATTCCAGGGACTTCGCTAATCTGCTGGCTCAGGCCGAAGGTTATGCCCGGGCTAAAGAGGCCTTCAGGGTCAAGGATGATGAAGGAAAGTCGAATGAAGCTCGACCGCATTCCCGAACTCCTTCTGGGTGCAGGCAAGCCCGAACTCCCCCTCGGGCCTGGGAGCATGAAAGCCCCGATGGAAGGTCTCGAAGAAGTCCTCCCCTCAGGAGCTAGAACCATCAATAAGGGAGAAACAACAAGGAGATCGACCACCTCCCAACGTCAAAGCCAAGAAAAACTTGCTCCGAATTGAGAAGGCCAACATGAGATAGCGGATTTACCGCCCAAGGAAACTCGAAGGAATAATGCTCCCATGCCCCTGAAGCATAGAAAATCCAGGGATGTGCTACCAGTAACATCCCTTCAATAAAGTTCTTCCATTTCAATAATATTGTTTCTAGGTGCAAAAACTATGTGATAACAGAAAAGAAGCAGTCAATAGTGGCCGTGTTAGGAATAGGAGTAGAATCTCGTCCTAACACGAGCAGGTCAAAGAACTTCAACCTCGACCGTAGGAGATAAGATCTCCTCTGAGGGTCCGGACTGACCTCGGCTGCAAGAGATAAGATCTCCCCCGAGTGCCCGCATCAACCTCGACTGTAGGAGATAAGATCTCCCTCGAGCATCCGCATCAACCTCGACCGCAGGAGATAAGATCTCGCCCAAGGGTCCTTGCCGATCTCGACTGCAGAAGATAAGATCTCCCCCGAGCGTCCGCAATAACCTCGACTGTAGGAGATAAGATCTTCCCCCAGCGCCCGCAATAACCTCGACTGCAGGAGATAAGATCTCTCCCGAGCCAACCTCGACCTTAGGAGATAAGATCCTCCCCCGAGGGTTCAGGCCGACCTCGGCTATAGGAGATAAGATCTCCCCCAAGGCAAACCTCAACTACAGGAGATAAGATCTCCCCCGAAGGTCCGAACCAACCTCGACTACAAGAGATGAGATCTCTTTCGAGCGCCCGCAGCAACCTCAACTGCAGGAGATAAGATCTCCCCCCGAGGCAACCTCGACCGTAGAAAATAAGATCTCCTCTGAGGGTCCGAGCCAACCTCGACTGCAGAAGATAAGATCTCCCCCGAGCAACCTGCAACAACCTCGACTGCAGGAGATAAGATCTCCCCTGAGCCAACCTCGACCGCAGAAGATAAGATCTCCCCCGAGCACCCGCAACAACCTCGACTGCAGGAGATAAGATCTCCCCTGAGCCAACCTCGACCGCAGGAGATAAGATCTCCCCTGAGGGTCCGGACCGACCTCGACTACAGGAGATAAGATCTCCCCCGAGTGCCCGCATCAACCTCGACCGCAGGAGATAAGATCTCCCTCGAGGCAACCTCGGCCACAGAAGATAAGATCTCCTTCGAAACAACCTCGACCGTAGGAGATAAAATCTCCCCCGAGGGTCCGGGCCAACCTCAGCTGTAGGAGATAAAATCTCCCCCGAGCGCCCACATCAACCTTGGCCACAGGAGATAAGATCTCTCCCGAGGCAACCTCGACCGTAGGAGATAAGATCTCCCCTGAGGGTTTGGGCCAACCTCGATTATAGGAGATAAGATCTCCCCCAAACACCCATAGCAACCTCAGCCGTAGGAGATAAGATCTCCCCTAAGGGTCCGGGCCAACCTCGACTGTAGGAGATAAGATCTTCCTCGAGCGTCCGCAACAACATCGATTGCAGGAGAGATAAGATCTCCCCCGAGCCAACCTCGACCGTAGGAGATAAGATCTCCCCTCGAAGGTTCGGGCCGACCTCGGCTGTAGGAGATAAGATCTCTCCCGAGCGCCCGTATCAACCTCGACCGTAGGAGATAAGATCTCCCCTGAGGCAACCTCGACCGTAGGAGATAAGATCTCCTCCAAGGGTCCAGGCCAACCTCGGCTGTAGAAGATAAGATCTATTTCGAGCACCCGCAGCAACTTCGACCGCAGGAGATAAGATCTTCCTTAAGGGTTTGGGCCAACCTCAGCTGTAGGAGATAAGATCTCCCTCGAGCATCCGCAACAACCTCGACTGTAGGAGATAAGATTTTTCTCGAGCCAATCTCGACCACAAGAGATAAGATCTCCCCCGAGAGTCCAGGCTGACCTCGGTTGCAGGAGATAAGATCTCTCCCGAGCGCCCGCATTAACCTCGACTGCAGGAGATAAGATCTCCCTCAAGGCAACCTCAGTTGCAGAAGATAAGATCTCCCCAAGCAATCTCGACCGTAGGAGATAAGATCTCCCCCGAGGGTTCGGGCCGACCTCGGCTATAGGAGATAAGATCTCCCCGAGCGTCCGCATCAACCTCGACCGTAAGAGATAAGATCTCCTCCGAGGCAACCTCGGCTGCAGGAGATAAGATCTCCCCCGAGGCAATCTCGATCGTAGAAGATAAGATCTTCCTCGAAACAACTTCGGCTGTAGGAGATAAGATCTCCCCCGAGGGTCCAAACCGACCTCGACCGTAGGAGATAAGATCTCCCCTGAGCACCCGCATCAACCTCGGCCATAGGAGATAAGATCTCCCTCAAGGCAACCTCGATCGCAAGAGATAAGATCTCCCTCGAGGGTCCGGGCCGACCTCGACTGCAGGAGATAAGATCTCCCTCAAGCATCCGCATCAATCTCAGCTGCAGGAGATAAGATCTCCCCCGAGGCAACCTCAGCCGCAGGAGATAAGATCTCCCTCAAGGGTCCGGGCCAACCTCAACTAGAGATAAGATCTCTCCCGAGCGACCGAGCCAACCTCAGCTAGATATAAGATCTCTTTCGAGCGACCGAGTCAGCCTCGGCTGCTGGAGATAATATCGCCCCCGAGGAGCTCAACTTCCGACCTCGACCATAGAAGATGAGATCTACTTCAACCTCAACTGGAGATGAGATCTCCCTCGGGCTTCAACTTTAACATCAACTTTGGCTGGAGATGAGATCTCCCCCGAGCTTCAATCTGAACCAGTACGGAGCTCAGAAGAGGACTTCGACAGTCGCCTTTTCTGCACTCTCTTTCTTTGAGCTTCGAACTCGAGAGTGGGGGGGACTATTGTTGGGGATAAATCCCGCTCCTGCTAAAGTCCATTTCGATGCTCAGCCTAATGCAATCGGTAGCCACGGAAAAGCTTCAGTGGTTGGACCTTAGTCGAACTCCTTCAGTCGACCGAACTTCTCAGCGGCCAAGCTCCTTCCGAACTCTCCAGCGGTCGGGCCTTAGCCAAACTCCTTCAGCCGGCCGGACTCCTCAGTGGTCGAGTTCCTTCCGAACTCTTCAGCGACCAAGCCTTAGCCGCACTCCTCCAGCCAGACGCCTACGAGAGCCGAACTCCCTCTGCACTCCTCCAACCAAACTTCTTCCGAGCTTCTCCTCGGCCGAACTCCTTTGAAATTGATACATGCCAAAGTTCACCAATCAATGCCTGCTTTCTCAGAGCCACGGCTATTAAATCTGGACGAACGGTCGCCATCAATCCGCTGTAGATGGCGATGGCTGTCACCATCAATCTGTGGCAGACGGCGCTGCAGACGATGCCTTCCTTCGTGACTGACCTTGTCGAACCTCGAGCGGCCCGCTATCAGGTAGTTGCAGCTGTCACCATCAAGCTCCACCTATAAAAAGGATCCTCCAGATACGCTAACTCTAAGCTCTCCTCTCCTTCTCTAAACTCTGCCGAACTCATTACAGAGCACTCCATTTCTATTGGCCAGAAAAGCTGACTTGATCGTCGGAAGGTTCTGTCGGAGTCACCCCCATCGGCTCCGGATGGGACTTTATTTTGCAGGTCACCAACGGCGACCTCATCCACCTCCACTCCAGTTGGATCTGGCAACAACCAGCTTCTGCACCAATAACCGACATCGATTTTGTTTAATAAAGATTATTATTTATTACTAGTCTATCAAAAATGAATATTTTAAATTTTTAAAGATATAAATAATATATTTATAATTATGAAATATAAAAAACTACTAAATAATAAAAATATTGTATGGCGTAATTTTGTATGATATCATTTAATTATCAAAAATTTGATATTGAATTTTTAGCAATCCCAAAACTAGATTATGCAATATTTTATCATATTGCCAAAGCCCTTGCATGATAGATGAATGTTGTTTTACTTGTATATAGCATTATATTAGTGGATAATCATATCATATACAAAAACTATTCAGCATAAAGTTAGTGCTAACATCCAAGATTCTTGAGCTAGACTAAAAAATGTATGATGTTGATACAAGCCTTATATATTGCTAGTACATTTTACCATACACATAGCATTCCAAAATACCATCAATGTCAATATCATGCATTACATATGATCTTTATGCAAAGCGTAGAAATGGTAAGACATATAATAAGCTCTTCAATAAATTTGAATTAAATGATTAACTTGTGATGCATGAATTTGGAATGGTGCTTTATTTGCTATTTATATTCAAAGGGTAATTAAGATACTTCCACAGCACAATAGTTAGGCAATACTACTTAAGAGGAAGATATATGGTATATCAAGACTAATTTTTCTGACATTTGCAGCAAGTCACCGTTGTTCTCATTGTCATCTCTACTCAATTTTCTTGATAAATAAGTTTTCGCATTTTCCCATTTTCTTAAGTGTAAACTGAAACGGATCATCTAGATCCATAAAGTCAAAAACGAGCAAAACAATGTTGTAGATCAGTGGTTGAGTAAAGTAATTGATGATCTAAACTTTATCGCAAAAGAGAATTAGAGAAGAGAAAACAATGTTCTATATCCACAAGTTGAGTAAATTGTATGGGGATAACTTGACTCAAACCCATGGTGAATAATCTTTTCCATATTTTATTCTCTTAAAAAAATTTAAACTTTCACTTACATTGAGAGGGTAAACATTAAATTTTCTGTTTGTTATCCTCTTTCTTCTTGCTATCTACTAACTCTTCTATCAAAACGTTGCTTCTAGCCAGTTATACCATATAGAAAAAAAAGAAAAATATTTTGTGCATTATAAGTGGTGCAATCTGTGCACACTGCTCACGATGATTGTCTCATACATGAGGCCGAAAAAAAAAAAAAAAAATTTAGATGCTGCACTTCGGTCTCATGCATGAGTTAATCACCACGAGCAGTACATGCAGGGCTACACTGCCTACAGTGCACACAGAATTTCTCTAAAAAAAATATCAAATATCTTTTATTGACATGTAAAAGCTCTTTTTATGAATAAACTTATTTTTTTGGATGAACTATGGGTGGTTTTGTTTACTGTTTCCTTTGATAAGGACATGGTTGTTCACATATATTTTTGAAGGTGGTTTAATAATTCTTTGTAGTTTCTTTTTATTTTTTATTTTTTTGTTCAAAAGAAAGATCCCACAAAACAAATTCAACAAATACCAATATCAAAAAATATGCAAGGCAAGTTTTTTTTTGTTGATTTTTTAAATTACAAAAAAATATTTGCTCCATAAGGATTAAATTTGCCGTGATTACATAAGACGACATAATAACATGTGGCAATTGTTTGGGACTCGGATGGGCGGAAGGGACAGTCCAGCCAATAGCAAATTAGAGAGGGCAGTTGGGGGATCACCGGCTACTCAAAAGATGGTAGGCAGGCCCAAGAAGCATATTACTATGGTCCACTCCTCGTGCATGGTCCATATCCTCGTAGGATCCACGACTTTATAAAAGGTTTATAAAGGTGTCGCTTTATCTTGCCTTTCACTGCGGTGGCAAAGGGTTTAAACTCTTTTTTTTTTAAATAAAAAAACTATTTACCGGGAATCAAAGGACTATCTAATAATATTTAAAGGAATGGGTGTGACTGTAAGTAAGAAAGATGACATGCTTCAACGGCTAAGACCGTTTCACATTCTTTTAAACTTTTAATTTTTAATTTTTATAAATTATTTTTTATTATTTTTATATTTATTTAATAATTATTTAGATTGTATTAGGTGAAGATGACAATGATGGCAGTAACACCAAATGGATGCTAATCGATAAATAGTGATGCTAGTAATTAAGCTAATTGACAGTGATTGCTGATATGGACAAATAGAAGGTTGGCAGCTACAACGGGAAAAAAAAGAAAAAAAAAGAGCTAATGATGAGAATCATAAATTATTTTATTTAAAAATTAAAAAAAATTAAATTATTTTTATTTATAAATTTTTAAAAAATAGAAAATAGAACTAGATTATTTTTTTTTTAATTTTGATTTTCTAGTTCTTGAAAAATAAAACTGAAGTTATGCCAAACAGGATTTATGGTACATACTTCTTTAGAAAAAGAAGTAAGGTACAACCTTATTTTTTCTTCTCATGTTGCAAAAAATGTGCATGGTATAAATAGATATTTTGCTGGCAAATATATTTGCACAAGATCATCCATAGGCGTCAATTAAATTCATTGATCTTTCACTTTGTACAGATGCTCGGCTAATTTAGCACATGCAAGTGCACTGAAATGACCTTAGTATGTTCCTTCTGCAGTAAAGTAGTACAATGGTGATGTTAACATGCAATTTATCTCATTATGATGCTAGATGGGGTGATACAGTGCAAATTTTGTCCAAGACCAGCAATATAATATGTATTGTACTCCAAAAGCAATGATATTATTTCAGCACAAGTGATAAAAAGAAAAATAATATTTGACATGATATTATACAAAAATTTTCTAATTAAAATAAATTATCAACAGAAATCCCTTCGCATCCAGTTTGCATGCAGGACACCTCAATTATAATGACTTGGTGTTATGTATTCCAACAAGGATGATGCCCTTTTTGAGACCATCAACGTTATATCCGAATTTTGTAGACTTGTATCTATCTTCATTTCATAAACAAAAAACTAGTGTTGGCAATGGTCAGGCCATGCTAAGCTACAAGATGAATCAGGTTTGAGAACCCTTGACTGTTACCTGACTAGAACCAGAATCCACCTGGGAACCTTCAGGCCAGTCCAATTGGTAACTTGCACTGCAATTCTTTGTTGCTCAATTCCAAGATTAGTTGAAGATGTTTAAGAAAACGGGCTAATCACTCTTAAAATCCTTTTTTTTTTCTTATGATTAGCTATGCCAATTCAAGCCTGTCTTGATCGATATAATTTTGCCTCTCCTCGCTGTTGTTTCTAATCGAAGTACTCATCAAACTTAACAGCATAAAGTATATTTTTCTTTATGTTAAAAATTTGTGCCTCATATTTAAAATTCCCACCCTGCAACCTGTCAGGATGCACGGTCCAACATATTCAGCACGGCCCCTCCTTTTGGAATAAACTTATTTGATTTACCTTTTTCCTGTTGGCTATTAATAATGAGGGTATTGAAGGCTTTCGGAGGTTCAGCAAGCCATCGGAACCCCACTTCCTCCCCAATGTGAAAGTTGGCCGCTTTGGCCTCCATTTCTGTCAAAAAAGAACATTGGGATTTTGGACTTACATGCCGTGGAGATGAGACCTCAAGCTCCTCGCTGTGGCTCCACAGGGAATCTGAGTGAGTCAGCAACACATGGGATGACCCAGCTGCAGTAAAAAAGATACAAAGTACTTTGATCATATCTGGGAAAGTAAAACAGGATATGGTGGATGGTGGATGAGATGTTCCTGAATATACCGCAGCTAGTAATGTTTTTCTTTTTCTGTACTCTCATGTACTTCTAGTCTTTAGGCTCCAAAGATTACCGCATTGGTATGTAACTTTTTCTCTCTGCAGGCCCCATTGTCCATATGGTGGTACAGATCTCTTGTGGAAGAGCCTCGTATTAATTTGGTGAGCCATAGGACAAGTGAAAGGCATGAAGATAAGCTTAGTGGAGGGAGTGGAACCCAATGGGAATTCCTTATGGCTGGGTTCCAATTTCCTAAAGCAACAGAGGCTTGGTCCCATTTATGCATCAGCCACAGCACCACACGGTCCTTGACCCAGATATATCCAAATTTTGTAGCTACAAGGTTCATACCCACCCCCACTCTGGTCTCTGATCGGTCCAACCATTGTGGCCATCTTTGATGGCCCCATCAGTTTCTTGATTGTGGCCCGATTTTGTCGGGTAAGAAACAAGTTTGTGGATGATTTGACCAGAAGCAATGGAAATATAGTGTGATGCATTCATTTTTGAAGTTTTGTGTTCATTTTCATTGTTCAAATCGAAATGCAAAGGTCTAACAAAATCAATCACCATTCTATTTTATTGATTGTTTGTTGTCTATGATTCACTACAGAGTATTAGCAATTTTTGTTGTGTTTGAGTGGAATTAGATGTCCATCATAATATACACTTATGAGAATTCATATGGATGTATATTTAATCCCATATATATCAGCTATATATTAGATAGAGCTTAAGCATTTATATAGAGTCAAAAAGCTTAAATAATATCTTTTAGCTACTTTTTTTAGCATGAAGTTCAGGTTGTTATAAATGATATTAAAGCGAACTCGATTCATAGTTTATATGAATTATGGAACATTACAGCAGGAGGATATGAGGATCCATATGGATGTATTTTTACTCTCATATCGACTATGTATTAAGAAATCTAAATAATACCATATAGCCTTTTGTGAATAAAAAAAATCTAAATAATATCTTTTGACTACCATTTTTAGATAAAATCTTGAATTATTATAATATTATTTATTAATTTAAACTTAATTTATATTTAAATAATATGTATTATGTTTTCAATTAATTATCATTTACCTAGTTAACATAGCATTGGAACTCATATTTGTTAAAAGTCATTAATTTAAATTTCTCAGCATTATTATCATGAACTAGGCCTCGTACCTAGGGTTTTGCCATTCTATTTAGCAACCAGAGGTTTAGGAAACTATAGTAAGGGTTCTCTCTCTCTCTCTCTATATATATATATAGAGAGAGAGAGAGGGTAAATCATATGATTTAATTAAACAAGAATAGATGTATCCATGAGAGTTTAAAGATAAAATACTAAGAAATTGGATAGAAAGATCCATCAAGAAATACTATATAATAGATCCTATGCGATTCGCCATATACGATACCATTCAATCAGCTTCATTATTAGCTTCACATTATTTTTCATAAATATAAAAATCTTAATAAATTATAGTGATCGCATTACTCTCTTACAATCTTATAAAAATGGATGAATCCTACCTTCAATATGAGGTGAATCAACAGACCACCTAATAGTTGTTATTGAATCACCCTCTAAATAAATCTGCGAAGCCCAAAGTGTAATTTAGACTATCCTATGCGATTTACAACTCGACCATTGAAACTATGGTCCTAACACCATCGAATGACAAAATCTACTCCACCTAAATCATCTCTCTTTAATATATTATCATTAAAATTAATTTTAAAAAAAATAAAAAATAAAATTTTATGGTCATATCTTAGAAAAAAAAAAAATCTATTTAGTCATCTTGGCTACCTCTTTCTACGTCAAATTTTCACGTCCATACACGACAGGTGAAGTCAAAATCGTGGAACTAAATAGCCGTACTTTTACCAACTAGTCCCAATCAGCCCATCTTAGAAGAGATATAATTGCTTGCTTTGTTATTATATGAAGTTCAAAAGATCTGACAGCTGTCACCTTGGATATTATCCTATTTTCTTCCTTGAGATTGGATTATTTATTAGATGTGCCTTGCTTTCTGCAATAGATACACTCCCCTGCTCTGCCCTTTTTCTTGGAGGTGGAGAAGAAAAGTAAGTTGCAAATCCTGTTATTGGGGAGTGTGGCCATTGATGCGGTTATTATTCTCTCTCATGTGCATTGCATGTTTGAAGCTCTGGTTGGAATATGACGGTGTAGAGTTAAAAACCTGCAGCCAAGGCATATTTTACACCATGAGAGAGAGGGAGAGATAGAGACCTTCCAGTTCATTCGTATTGGATGCGACCATATTCTTAAACGACAACAGAAATCGTGCATACATCCTCCATAACATTCTTGTAAATAGTACTACATGTGCACCATTTTAAAGTTGACCATTTCTTTAAAAACATCTTATAGACTTTACTGGAATTATCATATTTTCAGGATGCCATCGAAACTCTTGACAACATTCCTGTGTAACATATTAGTTATGCACTTCTAATATGCTCTAGCTTCCACGATTTTCCCTTTTTTTTTTTTTTTTTTCTTTTGCATGTGAAATGAAATAGATTTTTTTTTTTTACAGGTGTATGCTTGATGCAATAGTTCATCTTATTCAAATGCATATGTAAAAACAGAACTCATTCTACATTTTTCTCAGGCACATTTTTGTTCTCACGATTCTGCCCTCTCCTTCACTGTATACTGAAGATTGTTGAATGTAGAGGACTCGGTCAACACATCAGGTCTGATGTCAAAAAAGGAATAAAGATTCAATATGTTCATTTATGGTAATAATCTTAACCACATCTTCAATTTCTTGCCGTTACAAGATATCAAGCTTTAGTCCTATTGGTGCAGAATTTGGTCGATGCTGGATCGAGCTGAAATTGAGAAAGAAGAGATCGCCGTCGGTGACTTACAAAATAAAATTTCACTCGGAGTCGATGGTGGTGGCTCCGACAGGACTCTCTGACGATCAAATCAGCTCTTCTGACCAACAGAAATGGAGTGCTCAGGAAAGAGTTCCGCAGAGTTTTTGAGAAGGAGAAGAGAGCTTAGAGAAAACATATCTGAAGGGTTCCTTTTGTAAATGGAGCCCGAAGCTGATAGTGACAGTCGTAGCTGTCTGGTAGCTGACCGTTCGAGGCCACGTGAGAGGAGCGTCGCCTGCAGCAGACTGATAGTGACAGTCATAGCTGTCTAATAGTTGGCCCCTCGGGGCCGCATGAGAGGGGCGCCACATGCAGCAGATTGATAGTGATAGCCATAGCCGTCCGATAGCTGGCCGCTCGAAACTATATGAGAGGGATGCCATCTGCAGCAGACTGATAGTGACAGCCATGCTGTCCGATATTGAGCCGCTCAGAGCCACGTGGAGGGGTGAAGAGCTTTGACGTATATAAATTCTAGAAGAGTTTGAACTCCTAAAGAAAATACGACTAGAGGGGATCATCCGAGAGAAATGCTACTTGAAATCTGAAAGTAATCTGCTGGAGGAATCCGGATGAAGTTCGACTGATGAAAAAGTCTAGAAGGAGTCTGACTGGTGGAGAAGTTCGACTGGTGGAGAAGTTTGGCTGAAGAAGAAGTTCGAAAGAAGTTTGGCTCCTAGAGAAATTCGGCTGAAGGAGAAGTCCAGAAGGAGTTCGACTCATGGAGGAATCTGACTGAAGGAAAAATTTGAAAGAAGTTAGACTCCTAGAGGAATCCGATTGAAGGAGAAGTTCGGAGGGAGTTCGGCTCCTGAAGGAATTTGGCAGAAGGAGAAGTCCTGGAAGGAGTTCGGCTCTTGGAGGAATTCGATTGAAGGAGAGGAGGAATCCGACTGAAGGAGAAGTTCTGGAAGGAGTTCAGCTTCTGGAGGAATTCGATTGAAGGAGAAGTCCAAAAGGAGTTGGGCTCCTAAAGAAATTCGACTGAAGGAGAAGTCCTGGAAGGAGTTTGGCTCCTGAAGAAATTTGACTGAAGAAGAAGTTCGGAAGGAGTTGGGCTTTTGAAGGAATCCGATTGAAGGAGAAGTCTTGGAAGGAGTTCAGTTCATGAAGGAATCCATCTAAAGGAGAAGTTCGGAGGGAGTTCAGCTCCCGGAGGAATCCAATTGAGGTAGAAATTCGAAAGAAGTTTGACTCCTAGAGAAATCTATATGAAGAAAAAGTTTGGAAGGAGTTCGACTTTCGGAGAAATTTGACTGAAGAAAAAATTCGAAAGAAGTTCGGCCACTGGAGGAGTTCGGCTAGGGCTCGACCGCTAAAGGAGTTCGGCTGGGGTTCGATCGCTGAAGGAGTTCGATTGGGGTTCGGTCATCGAAGGAGTTCGACTAGGGTTCGATCACTGAGGAATTTGACTGACTGAAGGAGTTTGGCTAAGGTTTGACCGCTGGAGGAGTTTGGCTAGGGTTCGACTGCTAGAGAAAAATTTTTGATCGAAGCTCTTCTGTGATTACTAGTTGCATTAGGCTAAGCATCAGGCTGAACTTCGGTAGGAGCGGAGTTTATCCCCAACAATAATCTCCCTACTTTCAAATTCAAAATTCAAAGGAAGGGAGTACAAAAAAGGCAACTGCCAAAGTTCTCTTCTGGGATCTACATCCATTCAGATTGAAGCTCGAAGAAAATCTTATCTCCAGCCGAGATTAAAGGAGATCTTATCTCCTATTGAAGGATTGGAGCTCGAGAGAGATCTTATCTCCATTCGAGGTTGAAGAAGATCTTATCTCCTATTGAGATTGACGTTGAAGCTTAGGGGAGATCTCATCTCCAACCGAGGTTAAAGTTGAAGCTCGGAGAAGATCTTATCTCCAACCGAGGTTGAAGGAGATCTTATCTCCTGTTGAAGTTGACGTTGAAGCTTGGGAGAGATCTTATCTCCAGTCGAGGTTAAAGTTGAAGTAAGGGGAGATCTTATCTCCAACTGAGGTTGAAGGAGATCTTATCTCCTATTGAAGTTGACATTGAAGCTCGGGGGAGATCTTATCTTCAGTTGAGGTTGAAGAAGATCTTATCTCCGATTGAAAGGTTGGAGCTCGGAGGAGATCTTATCTCCAATCGAGGTTGAAGTTGAAGTTCGGGGGAGGTCTTATCTCCAACCAAGGTTGAAGGAGATCTCATCTCCTATTGAAGGGTTGGAGCTAGGGGGAGATCTTATCTCCAGTCGTGGTTGAAGGAAATCTTATCTTCTGTTAAAGTTGATGTTGAAGCTCGAAAGAAATCTTATCTCCAGCCGAGGTTGAAGGAGATCTTATCTCTTGTTGAAGGATTGGAGATTGAAGGGTTGGAGCTCAGGGAAGATCTTATCTCCAACCGAGGTTGAAGTTGAAGCTCAGGGGAGATCTTATCTTCAGCCGAGGTTGAAGAAGATCTTATCTCTTATTGAGATTGACGTTGAAGCTCGGAGGAGATCTCATCTCCAGCCGAGGTTGAAGTTGAAGCTCAGGGGAGATCCTATTCTCCATCGAGGTTGAAGGAGATCTTATCTCCAACCGAGGTTGAAGTTGAAGCTCGGGAGAGATCTTATCTCCAACTAAGGTTGAAGGAGATCTTATCTCCTATTAAAGGGTTGGAGTTTAGGAGAGATTCTTATCTCCAATCGAGGTTGAAGGAGATCTTATCTCCTGTTAAGGTTGACGTTGAAACTCGGAGGAGATTTCATCTCCAATCGAGGTTGAAGTTAAAGCTCGGGAGAGATCTTATCTCCAGCCGAAGTTGAAGAAAGATTCTTATCTCCTATTGAGGTTAACGTTGAAGCTCGGGAGAGATCTCATCTCCAACTGAGGTTGAAGTTGAAGCTCAGGGGAGATCATATCTCCAGTCGAGGTTGAAGGAGATCTTATCTCCAGTCGAGGTTGAAGTTGAAGCTCGGGAGAGATCTTATCTCCAACTGAGGTTGAAGGAGATCTTATCTCCTATTGAGGTTGACGTTGAAGCTCAGGAGAGATCTCATTTTCAGTCGAGGTTAAAGTTGAAGCTCAGAGGAGATCTTATCTCCAGCCGAGGTTGAAGTTAAAGTTGGGGGAGATCTTTTCTCCATTTGAGGTTGAAGGAGATTCTTATCTCCTGTTGAAGTTGATGTTGAAGCTCGAGGAAAATCTTATCTCTAGTCGAGGTTGAAGTTGAAGCTCGGGGGAGAACTTATCTCTTGTCGATATTGAAGTTGAAGTTGGGGGAGATCTTATCTCCAACCGAGGTTGAAGGAGATCTTTATCTCCTATTGAAGTTGATGTTGAAGCTCGAGAGAGATCTTATCTCCAGCCGAGGTTGAAGAAAATCTTATCTCTCATTGAAGGGTTGGAGCTCAGGGGAGATCTTATCTCCCAGCCGAGATTGAAGATAAAGCTCGGGAGAGATCTTATCTCCAGTCGAGGTTGAAGGAGATCTCATCCATGTTGAAGGATTGGAGCTCGGGGGAGATCTTACCTCCAGCCGAGGTTGAAGGAGATCTTATCTCCTGTTGAAGTTGACGTTGAAGTTCGAGGAAGATCTTATCTCCAGTCGAGGTTGAAGGAGATCTTATATCCTATTGAAGGGTTGGAGCTCATGGGAGATTTTATCTCAAATCGAGGTTGAAGGAGATCTTATCTTCTGTTGAAGTTGACGTTGAAACTCGAAAGAGATCTTATCCCCAGTCGAGGTTAAAGAAGATCTTATCTCCTATTGAGGTTGGCATTGAAGCTCAAGAGAGATCTTATCTCCAACCAAAGTTGAAGGAGATCTTATCTCCTATTGAGATTAGCGTTGAAGCTTAGGGAAGATCTCATCTCCAGTCGAGGTTGAAGTTGAAGCTTGGAGAAGATCTTATCTTTAGCCGAGGTTGAAGGAGATCTTATCTTCTATCGAGGTTGACGTTAAAGCTTAGGAGAGATCTTATCTCCAGTCGAGGTTGAAGTTGAAGCTCCTTCTCTTACCTCGTCTAAAATGAATGAGGCCTTTGACTTTGCTCACGTTAGGATGAGGTTCTCCTCCTGTTCCTAACGAGCTGTAGGGGCACATAAGGGCCTTTGTCAGAGCCTCTCCCCTCATCTCATCTAAAAAAATGAGGTCTTTGACTTTACTCATATTAGGACGAGATTCTTCTTCTATTTCTAACGAGCTGTAGGAGCACATAAGGGCCGTTGTCAGGGCCTCTCCCCTCATCTCGTCTAAAATGAACGAGGCCTTCGACTTTGCTCACATTAGGATGAGGTTCTCCTCCTATTCCTAATGGACTGTAGGGGCACATAAGGGCCATTGTCAGGGCCTCTCTCCTCATCTCATCTAAAGTGAATGAGGTCTTGACTTTGCTCATGTTAGATGAGGTTCTCCTCCTATTCCTAACGGACTATAGGGGCACATAAGGACCGTTGTCAGGACTTCTTTTCTCATCTCGTCTAAAATGAACGAGACCTTCGACTTGCTCATGTTAGGATGAGGTTCTCCTCCTGTTCCTAACATGGCCACTATTGATTGTTTCTTTCCTTTCGTTACATAGTTTTTGCACCGAAAAATAATAATATTGAAATGAAGGAATTTTATTGAAGAAAAATTACTGACAGTACATTCTCAGATTCTCTAAGTTTCAAGATCGTGGGAGCGTTATTTTTCTGAGCTCCTTCAGACAATAAGTTTCGGACTGGACGACTTTCTCTACTTCATATGGGCCTTACCAATTTGAGGCAAGTTTTTCTTGGCTCTGAGGCTGAGAGATGGTGGCTCGTCGAAGTACTAAGCCCCCCTAGAGATAGTATTGATGATGCTCGGAGGTGGCCAATCTCCTTATTGTTCCTCCCTCATTGGTGGTTCTAGCTACGATAGCACCCTTGGCTGATCTTCTCTTGCTTCAGACTGATGTTTGTGGAAAATTAAGGGGGGCGTAGTTGTGAAACCTTCTTGGGGGAGAACTTCTTCGCGTCCTTCCATCGGGGCTACTTTGATGATGAGCTCGAGAAGGAATTTAGGCTCGTTTGCACTCGGGGGGAGTCTATCAGAGCGGTCGAACTTCATTCAGCCCTCCATCAGCTATGGATTTACTAGACTCGTTCGTCTGCCGCTCTCCTGCGGCTCTCTCATCTCTCAATTTGAAGGCTTCTTCCACTCGGGCATATCCTTCAGCCTGAGCTAGGAGAGCGGCAAAGTTCTGATGGTTTGTCTGGTCAAAGAAGAAGATCATATCCGACTTCAACATCGAGTATCAGTTTCTTGCTGCTTCCATTAAGGTAGACAAAAAAGCTCAGCATAACATGGCATTTGGTGCTCCATGGAGCAGTATCATCATTCGGAAGGCCTTCAGGTGATCGATCGGATCAGAGGTTCCATTATAGCTTTCAAACCAGGGAAAGCTTAAAGTTTGACTGAATGGATTCTTGCATAATTTGGGGAGAGAAAAGGAGGGATCGATGCGGATGTCGTCATGATGAGCCGGGATGATGTGGCAAAGTTTCTCAATCCATCGATCCATCCTCCATAATTTTTGATCGAGGATGTCATCTCGATTGCAGATCCTGGAAGGCTTCCGACTACAGATGGGAAATATTTCTTTCGAAGAAGAATCATGATCCGAATAAGGATCCTCCGCTCTCTATTTTTCCTTCCTAGGGGTGACGGATATGCTAGTCTAAGTGTTCTTTCTTGAGACCGATTTCTGACATCCTGATGGTGGGTTTTCTATTGAAATCACCATCGGGGGCTACCGCATGGCCTGCACCATCTCAGTGAGATCCTGAACCCACTACATCAGTAGGTTAAACTATTTCAAATTTATCATGACCATTGGTGGAGGAGGAGATTGAAGCACCGACGATGGAGCAGGGACAGACGGATCTAACCCAGATCTGATGGTAGAAGCGGTAGATCTCCTGGTAGTCACCTTCTTTGGAGGCATTTCTTGGGATTGAGGGAGAGGATGGAGATGGACCATGGAGAAGAAGAACCAAAGGGTGGGCTGAGTATGTTAGATATATGTGCCCTAGAAGCCAGAATTGGCTGACACTTGTAATACACTTCTAGGGGTAAAATTATAATTTTGACTATAATCAATAAAATGGGTTATTTTCTATCACATAAGTGTATTTAGTGTCTATGATACATCCTTTGAGTTAATGGTAATGATAATTCAGATTTTCAAGAGTTGAAAATTTAAGACATGAATAATCATTATTAACTCATAAAATGCTCCCGACCATAGGATCATCACGAGGATGGTGATTGATCCAGAAGGTTGGTATACAATCGCTTCTCTTTAGTAGATAAGTCTTAAGTCTACGATGTGAAGATACCAAAGTGAGAGTATAGATACTCGTTAGAGAACGAGGGCACTGAGCGTGACCACATCGAGTAGTCATTAGGAAGTCTACCTTCTCGTCAATGACTGACTCGATGCTACAGTGGTGTATCTAGTTTTTTGATCTGAGGTGCATCGATAGTTTACCTTGAGGGTGTTATAGTTTGACTACACCATTACTCGGTCTCCTAGCCACATGGTGAAGAAAAATCCTGATTTCTCAGACCAGGTTCGTTCAGATCTGATCAGATCAAGAGATATATTTTAAATTTTTTTTTCTTTGATCCAGATCAGATCTAAGATATTTTAAATCTGATTATTATTATTTTAAAATTAAAATAAAATTAAATAAATTAAATTAAATTTAATTTACCTTGATATGGGTAATCCTATTATCCGTTGATGATCCTGTTTGCAGCGGAAGGTTCTGGATCTAGCCACGCAAGCGCCTGGCCTCTACCGGTATCCACTCGGACTGGATCTGGAGATCCTCTTCTTCTCTATCACGTCTCCAAAAATTAGATCTGGATCTGATCTGGAGGATCTTCAAAACTCTTTTTGAAGATCAGCAGTCGTCCTTTGCAGCAGCGCAGCCTTCTAGCTTTCAGTCGCCTTTCTTTGATCTGGATCGCACCAACCAAAAATCCAAAACTCCTTTTGGACGTGGAGAGGAGAGGGAGAAGGTGGCTTTGGCATGGAGGAAGAGGGGAGAGGCAGCCTTGGGGCGTGGGGTTTCAATTTCTCAAACTTTATTTGAGTTGGGCGCAGGGTCTTATTTATAGACTAAGCGTGATCCAACTCCTCTTCTTCCCAACCAATCACAACCCTTTGTGAAATCAGATCTAAATCTGATTGGTGGGAATAGAGTCCCCTGGATTCCTCCTTAGAGGGCACCTAAGACCAGTCAAAGTTGGTTCTTAGGAGAACTCTAATTGAAATCCAAAAAGGAGATGGAGTCCTTGTCCAATAAGGGACTCCTAGGCGCCTCCAGCTTGGGCACACGCCTAGGGTGGCGTGCGCCCTCTTCCTTGCCAGGTTCTGGCAGGGGGACAGGCCCCCACCAGCTCTCCAATAGGTGCATGACATGTGGTCAAAAGTCAAAGTGTCAATGGTCAATATTTGACCAGTCAAAGGTAGACTTTTGACCAAAGTCAAAGAACAAGAAATGGCAGGTGACCAAAAATGGCAGGTAATGTCTTACAAAATAAGACAACCTTTTCTGACTTGGACAACCTCCAGTCAGACCATATGAAGGCCTCTGATTGAGCACAAACTCCTTTGGCTCAGTCAGGACAACTTATTTATGATAGTAAAAGAAGAACGTTAGGTTCAATCGAGTGCTAGCACGATTTTCTTGAACCTAATTGAATCTCATTCAGATCAATTGAACTAGATCAGTTCAATTGATGATCACCAGATTCAAACCCTTGTTTGTGTGACCCAGTTAGGTTCAGTTCTATATGGTAATGGGATATGTCATGATCTCTATCATCGACATCATCGAAACTCCTTTCGATGGATCAGAACTCTTCTGATTCGAACAGCTAGAATGATCGATCATCTAAATCATTCTAATTGCTCCCAAAATCCACCAGTGACACCTAGCAGTATATGGTGGCAACCCATCAGAGCTGAATGCGAACCTCTTGGTGCAGCTACCTGTGTGATTAAGTTCTTCTATCTTGAGCCCCGATCAGATTAGGGTTAAGGTGAACTCGTCAAACCCTAGTCTCTGTCATATGATGTAATCATTCGATTCGAGTCCAATGTGAAAATCTAAATAGAAACTCTTTCTATTATTTCACTCTGCCATGGCCATGGGCTTCTGGACTTGATTCTCATGATCATCATAGGGCTGCTCCTCTACCACCGAGGTAGATAGATTCCATCTTGATGCAATCCAGTTCCTACAATGAACATGCTATAGCCAACATACACCTCAGGATTCCATATGGCTAGGAGACCGAGTAATGGTGTAGTCAAACTATAACACCCTCAAGGTGAACTGCCGATGCACCTCAGGTCAAAGAACCAGACACACTACTGCAGCATCGAGTCAGTCATTGACGAGAAGGTAGACTCCCTAATGACTACTCGAGGTGGTCACGCTCAGTGCCCTCGTTCTCTAACGAGTACCTATACTCTCGCTCCGGTGTCTCCACACCGTAGACTCAAGACTCATCTACTAAAGAGAAGCGATTGTACACCAACCTTCCGGATCAATCACCATCCTCGTGATGATCCTATGATCGAAAGCATTTTATGAGTTAACAATGATTATTCATGTCTTAAATTTTTAACTCTTGAAAATATGAATTATCATTATCATTAACTCAAAGGATGTATCACAGACACTAAATACACATATGTGATAGAAAATAACCCATTTTATTGATATTAATCAAAATTACAATTTTACCCCTAGAAGTGTATTACAAGTGTCAGCCAATTCTGGCTTCTAGGGCACATATATCTAACACATGGAACCCTAAGGTGTATGTTGGCTATGACATGTTCATTGTAGAAGCTGGATTGCATCAAGATGGAATCTATCTACCTCGATGGTAGAGGAGCAACCCTATGATGATCATGAGAATCAAGTTCAGGAGCCCATGGCCATGGCAGAGTGAAATAATAGAAAAAGTTTCTATTTAGGTTTTCACATCGAACTTGAATCAAATGATCACATCATATGACAGAAATTAGGATTTGATGAGTTCACCTTAACCCTAATCTGATCGGAGATCAAAATAGAAGAACTTAATCACACAGGAAGCTGCACTAAGAGGTTCTTATTTAGCTCTGATGGATTGCCACCATATACTACTAGGTGTCACTGGTAGATTTTGGAAGCAATTAGAATGATTTAGATGATCGATCATTCTAGCTGTTCGAATCAAAAGAGTTCTGGTCTATTAAAAGGAGTTTCGATGATGTCAATGATAAAGATCATGACATATCCCATTACCATACAGAACTGAACCTAACTGGGTCACACAAACAAGAGTTTGAATTTGGTGATCAATAATTGAACTGATCTAGTTCAATTGATCTGAATGAGATTGAATTAGGTTCAAGAAAATCGTGCTAGCACTCGATTGAACCTAACGTTCTTCTTTTGCTGTCATAAATAAGTTGTCCTGACTGAACCAAAGGAGTTTGTGCTCAATCAGAGGCCTTCATATGGTCTGATTGGAGGTTGTTCAAGTTGGAAAAGGTTGTCTTATTTTGTAAGATATTACCTGCCATTTTTGGTCACCTGCCATTTCTCGTTCTTTTACTTTGGTCAAAAGTCTACCTTTGACTGATCAAATGTTGACCATTGATACTTTGACTTCTGTCCATGTATCATGTACCTATTGAAGAGCTGGTGGAGGCCTGTCCCCCTACCAGAACCTGGCAAGGAGGAGGCCGCACGCCACCCTTGGCGTGTGCCCAAGTTGGAGGCGCCCAGGAGTCCTTGTTGGATAGGGACTCCATCTCCTTTTTGGATTCCGATTAGAGTTCTCCTAAGAACCAACTTTGACTGGTCTTAGGCACCATCTAAGGAGGAATCCAAGGGACTCTATTCCCACCAATCAGATTTAGATCTGATTTCACAAAGGGTTGTGATTGGTTGGGAAGAAGAGGAGTTGGATCACGCTTAGTCTATAAATAAGACCCTGCGCCCAACTCAAAGATTATTAGAGAATCACAATTCTCCATGCCCCAAGGCTGCTTCTCCTCTCTTCCTCCATGCCAAACCCACCTTCTCCCTCTCCTCTCCACGTCCAAAAGTGTTTTGGATTCTTGGTTGGTGCAATCCAGATGAGAGAAAGGCGACTGAAAGCTAGAAGGCTGCGCTGCTGCAAAGGACAACTGCTGATCTTCGAAAAGGAGTTTTGAAGATCCTCCAGATCAGATCCAGATCTAATTTTTGGAGATGTGATAGAGAAGAAGAGGATCTCCAGATCCAGCCAAGTGGATACCGGTAGAGGCCAGGCACTTGCGTGGCTAGATCCAGAATCTTCCGCTGCTTATAGGATCATCAACGGGTAATAGGATTACCCACTTCAAGGTAAATTAAATTTGATTTAATTTATCTTAGATTTTATTTTAATTATTAAAATAATAAAATTAGATCTAAAATATCTTAGATCTGATCTAGGATCAAAGAAAAAATTTTTAAAATATATCTCTTGATCTGATCAGATCTGAACGAACCTGGTCCGAAAAATCAGGATTTTCCTTCAACTGGTATCAGAGCCAAGGTTCTAAAAGTATTTAGATCTAATTTTAAATTTATTTTAATTAAAAAATAAGTGATTTTAGATGTCACATGAGATGTGATCAGATCTGAAAATTAGAAAAAATTAAAATTAAATGAATTTGGATCTAAGATTAGAAAATATGCATGACTAGTTCTAAAATAGAATAGTTCTATAGAATAGTCTTGCATGTTTTTAATTTAATTTGATTAAATCATATTTTAGATCTATTTATTTACTATTTTTTGATATTATAATGGTTATTATAATAACATCTAAAAAATAGTAAATAAAAATTATTTAATTTTAAACATCATATGAGATATGATTGATGCATGTCTAGACTAGTTGTAGAATAGTTCTACATAATTATCTAGATTAGAATTTATTTTGATTAGATCAATTTAAATCTAATTTTTTAGATTATTATGAGATAATTTAGATCTGAAAAATATGCATGATTCGATACATGAGATGTATGCAAAATATGCCATGATTAGATCTAATTTGTATATGAGATATATGATATAGATCTAAAACTATTTTGTATTATTGCATGTTCCTGATTAAGGCGTTCCTCTTGGCCGTCCGGTCATAAGAATGAAGAAGGATTTAAAGGCCCTCTCCTTCCCATCCGATGGGGTGTTCTTATGATGTGTAGGACAGTCTATAAAATAAAAGACCCTGCTCCCAACTCAAAGAGTAATTGAAAGCAATTGAGTTCCCCATGCTCCAAGGCCTTTTCTCCTCTCCTCCTCCACACCAAAGCATCTTCTCCCTCTCCTCTCCATGTCTAAAAGAGTTTTGGACCTTGGTTGGTGCGATCCAGATCAAAGAAAGGCGACCGAAAGCTAGAAGGCTGCACTGCTGTAAAGGATGACTGCTGATCTTCGAAAAGAGTTTTGAAGATCCTCTTCAGATACAGATTCAGATCTAATTTTGAGAGATATGTAGAGAAGAAGAGAATCTCTCTAGATACCAATCACATGTTGATACTGGTAGAGGCCAGGCACTTGCGTGGCTAGATCCAGAACTTCCACTGCAAAAGGATCATCAACGGGTAATAGGATTACCCATATTCAAGATAATTAAATTTGATTTAATTTATCTTAATTTTATTTAATTATTTAAATAATAATAATTAGATATAAAATATCTTAGATCTGATCTAGATCAAAAGAAATTTTTTTTTTTGAAATATATATCTTCTTATTCTAATCAGATCTGAACGAACCTGGCCGAAAATCAGGAATTTTTCTTCAACTGGTATCAGAGCCAAGGTTCAAAGTGTTAGATCTGATTTTAAATTTATTTAATTAAAAAATAAGTGATTTTTAATGTCACATGAGATGTGATCAAAAATCTAAAATCAAAAAAATTAAAATTAAATGATTTAATCTAAGATTAAAAAATATGCATGACTAGTTCTAAATAGAATAGTTCTATAGAATAGTCTTTACATGTTTTTTAATTTAATTTGATTAAAATAATTTTAGATCTATTTATTTATATTTTTTTGATATTTAAATATTATAATAACATCTAAAAAATAATAAATAAAATTATTTAATTTTAAAATATCATGAGATATGATAGATGCATGTCTAGACTAGTTGTAGAATAGTTCTACATAATTACTAGATTAAGATTTATTTTGATTAGATCAATTTAAATCTAATTTTTTTAGATTATTATGAGATAATTTAGATCTGAAAATATGCATGATTCGATACATAAGATGTATGCAAAATATGCCATGATTTAGATCTAATTTGTATATGAGATATATGATTATAAATCTAAAAACTGTTTTGTAGTATTGCATGTTCTTGATTAAGGCGTTCCTCTTGGCCGTCCCGGTTCGAAGAATGAAGAAGGATTTAAAGGTCCTCTCTTTTTCATTTGATGGGGGTTCTTATGATGTGTAGGGGTGCTACGTGTTCGTTCCTTAATTTAGAAATCCAAAAAAACTTTACTTTCTGCAAAAACCCTAGATCCCGAAACCCTAGGATTATTGTGCATATTTTATTATGAACCCTACTAATTTAAAATTAAGATTTATGGAATATTCAAATTAGATCTTAAAATTGAGAATTCAGATCTAAGACATATTCATAATATTGGTTCGGCTTGGTAAGCTCAATTAGGTCTAAGCGTGTTGATTCAAACCGAATCAAGAAGTTGGTTAGATGGGATCAAACAATGCTTAAATTGACCAGCCTAATAGGATTAAGTCTAGGTCAAGGATCGAGTCACGATCAGCAGACCTAATTAGGCTAGAGGTTAGAGTCTGGATTGTAGGATAACCCAATTGGTTCTGGCTCAATAATTTGGTTGTCTAAGGTAAGTTTGGCACATACGACCGACTGAATTTTTAATTGGGAAGCTACTCTACCTGAATGTGTTCTTGTACGAGTTTAATGGCCATTTCCTTCCATCGTCTCAACTTACCTGGCCATATCTTGTTGACACAGTTCTGATATTGAGGTGATCAATAATCCGAGCTAACCCATGCCACTAGATTAGTCATAATTGTTATGACTATGACAAGTCTAGTTTAAGGACCTAAATCAATTTCTTCCTAAGAAAAAATTAAGTCGTGAGGTCTTCCACCATTGTAGATGTGCGGCCCTTTCCTGGGGTTTGATTGTTCTCGACTGTGGTACGGTGGCTCAGTTGTACCGGGAAGATGCAACATATTCTTATTTAGGCATTGGATGCTATGGACTGGAGGATAAGTTGGCTCAATATTCTGGATTACGGGAGAGCCTCAATTAGGAACCCAGTCTATGCAAATGGTGGGTCTGACTTAAACTAAGAAGTGATCAATATTTCGGATATGGTGAGATTTCATGAATTAGAGATCAAGTTTGGGTGCACATGATTAGAGAATCATTGAATAAGAGTTGTTCACTCATTGGCTAAACCCATCACCAATACTATTAGTTGAGGTGATGAGTCAGTTGGTGAGGACCGCCACCACCCACTAGAAATCATTAATCATGGAGATTTTTTGCATCTCTATAGAGGAAGTGTAGGGATCCGAGAAAATAGTGAGAGCTAATTTGCTTAAAAACAAAATTTCTAAATAAATTGGTTAAGTCATAATTACAATATCTAACTAGAATCTTTGACTCTCTATAGAAAAATATCTGCGTCCAACCCTTGGCACGTATCCTGGACACACATAGACTGACTGGACCCATTATAAAAGATTGGCTCAAGAACTATAAAATAGTTTTGGGTTCCGAGAAGTTAACCCATGTACTAGATCAGGACCCTCCCACCTTACCAGCCCATCCATCCATTGAACAGAGAGTATCTCTGGAGAAATGGATAGACGAAGATAATAAGGCCAGATATTACATATTGGGCTCGATGTCTGATGAGCTCCAGCACCAACATGAAGATATTAGGACTGCTCGTCAAATATTGGCTCACCTGCAGGAGACGTTTGGTGAACAAAGTCGTGCAGCCAAATATCAAGTCATGAAATAACTTTTTAAGGCTAAGATGCATGATGGACAGTCAGTCCAAGATCACTGCCTGATGATGATCAAGGACTTGGAAGAGCTTGAGAAGCTCGGTGTGAAGGGATCTGTAGAACGATGTTATTCTGCAATCCTTGACCGATGCATATGGGCAATTCATCATGAATTACCACATGCATAAACTTCAAAATTCCTTGGCCGAATTAATGAATATGCTGGTCACCACTGAGCTTTCTATGAAAAGGTTCTAAAGGCTCAGTTCTTGCTATGGAACAGACTTCTTCCAAAAGAAAGTCTTATGGAAAGAAAAAGAAGTCTGCGAAAAGCAAAAGGTGGAAGGAGCAAAGAAGAAGAAGGCAGAGCCGAAGATGAAAGCCGCTGGCAAAGGAAAGTGTTTTCATTGCAACAGCGACGGCCATTGAAAGCGGAACTATCCTACTTACCTGACCACCCTGAAGAATAAGAAGGAAGGTCCTTTTGGAGGTATGCTCGTTATTAAGTCTAACCTTACGATTTCTTCTACATCCAGTTGGGTGCTTGACTTTGGTTCTAGTGCTCATTTGTGCACTTCCATGCAAAATCTTGAGGATAGCAGGAGGCTGAGGGATGGAGACATGATCTTACGCATCGGTAATGGAGCAAGAGTTGCTACATCGTAGTCGTGGAAAACATACCCTCTTCGATTACCATCTGGTTTCGACTTAGTTTTAAAAGACTATTATTATGTGCCTGCAGCTAACAGGAATTTGATTTCTGTTTCATGCTTAGCACTAGAAGGCTATGTGATTACCTTCTTTAAAGACCATTATAACATTCTTTATGAAAGAAATAAAATTACAAATGGTTTCCTTATTAATGGTCTTTATCAGCTACATATTGATGTACCTATTCTAACTATCGAGCAAAATGTGAATGCCAAATAACTAGGGATAGTCCAAACGATAGATATCTATGGCACCTGAGATTAGGTCATATAGCAGAAGATAGGATCAACAAATTGGAGAAAAATGGGCTATTGGGTCCATTGACTTCCGAGTCATATCCAACTTATGAATCCTGCCTTCAAGACAAAATGACCAAAACTTTCTTTTTGTTGGACATGGGGAGAGGGCCACAGATCTCCTGCCCTAGTACAATACAGATTGTGCG
>QRFJ01001050.1:332313-367819 GCA_006176705.1 Cocos nucifera
GCGGCCCATTTGATGTGCCGGCTAGAGGCAATTTTGTCTACTTCATTACCTTTACCGATGATCTGTCTAGGTATGGGTATGTGTATCTTATGAGACACAAGTCTGAAGCCTTTGAAAAGTTCAAAGAATTCAGACATGAAGTAGAAAAACAAACTGGAAAACCCATTAAGGTTCTTCGATCAGATCGAGGAGGTGAATACCTTAGCCGGGAATTCCTAGACTATCTTAAGGAAAATGGCATAGTCTCTCAATGGACTCCACCAGGAACACCTCAACTCAACGGGGTTTCAGAACGGAGAAATCGGACTCTATTGGATATGGTTCGATCCATGATGAGCTTCACAGACCTCCCTGATTTTCTTTGGGGACACTTCATTATTAACTTCAATCTATTTACTGAATAGGGTTCCCTCTAAAACCGTTCCTACCACACCGTATGAGATATGGCACGGTAAGAAACCAAGTCTGAGTCATCTCAGAATTTGGGGTTGTCCGGCTCATGTCAAAAGACAACAAGCGGACAAGTTAGAGTTTAGGTCCTTTAGAGCTCGATTCATAGGATATCCTAAAGAGTCATTAGGATACTATTTCTACATTCCAGAAGACCACAATGTGATTGTGAGTCGACATGCCATATTTCTTGAAAAATAGTTTATTCAAGATAGCGGCATTGGAAAGCAGATTAAGCTTGATGAGAAAGTCTCACAAGCAGAACGAGCTAAGGACCAAGTGGAACCAAATCAGGTTGAGCCAATAAGAACACTACCTCCTCCACCTCGTAGATCGGAAAGAGTTTCCCGTCCCCCTGAAAGATACTTAGGTATTATTTCAGAGGATGTAGAGGAAATGTTCCTCGTAGGTAATGGTGCTCATGGTGATGATCCCAAAACCTACAACGAGGCGATATCAGATATCGACTCCGAGAAATGGCTAGAGGCAATGCAAGTCAGAAATTGACTCGATGCACTCAAACCAAGTCTGGACCTTGGTAGATCCACCAGAAGGTATAGTACCTATTGGGTGTAAATGGATCTTCAAGAGAAAGATTGGTGCAGATGGGAATGTGGAGACATTCAAGGCTAGACTTGGTGGCAAAAGGTTATAGTCAACGCGAAGGCATTGACTATCAGGATACCTTTTCCCCAGTAGCTATGCTAAAATCCATCCGCACATTGCTTGCTGTTGCAGCCTATTTCGATTATGAAATATGGCAAATGGACGTGAAAACGGCATTCCTAAATGGATATCTTGAGGAAGATATCTATATGGAACAGCCGCTAGGTTTCACATCCAGTGATACTGATCACAAGGTTTGCAAGCTGCAAAGGTCCATATATGGACTTAAGCAAGCATCTCGGAGCTGGAACACTCGTTTCAATGATGTGATCAAAAAGTTTGGTTTCATCAAAAATGAAGAGGAACCATGTGTTTTCAAAAGGGTCAGTGGGAGCGCTGTTGTCTTCCTCGTATTGTACGTGGATGACATCCTCCTTATTGGGAATGATATTCCCATGTTGACATCAGTCAAGATGTGGTTGTCCAAGGAATTCTCCATGAAAGACCTAGGTGAAGCATCCTTTATTCTAGGAATTAAGGTCTATAGGGATAGACCGAATAGGATGCTAGGACTTTCACAGAAGATGTACATAGAGGAAAGTACTAAAGAGGTTTAGTATGGAAAACTCTAAGAGGGGATTAATACCCTTCAGACATGGTATTCATCTTTCCAAGAAGATGTGCCCCAGCACACCTGAGGAAATAGAACGCATGAGCAAGATCCCTTATGCTTCTGCAATAGGGAGCCTCATGTATGCCATGCTATGTACACGACCTGATATAGCCCATGCTGTGAGTGTCACAAGCAGATATCAGTCAAATCCAGGTGAAGAACACTGGACTTCTGTGAAATGTATCCTTAAGTACTTGAGAAGAACTAAGGATATGATGTTGGTCTTTGGTAACGGAGAACTCCAAGTCCAGGGATACACAGACTCGGACTTCATGTCCGATATAGATGATCGAAAGTCGACATCTGGCAGTCTGTTTGTGCTGCAATGAGTGGTGCTGTCAGCTGGAAGCAAAATAGTTCAAGCTGCAAATGGTGATACCATCCTCATCCGCGATTACCTTGAGCGAAAGGGTTACGAGAAAGGTTACGTTGAGGTCAAGAGAGTCAACTCCGCAGATAATGTGGCAGACCCACTTACAAAGCCGTTGGGCCAGCAGAAGATCGAAGCCCACCTTGAGAAGATGGGACTTAGACTTGTAGCCAATTGGCTTTAGGACAAGTGGGAGATTGTTAGATATATGTGCCCTAGAAGCCAGAATTGGCTGACACTTGTAATACACTTCTAGGGGCAAAATTATAATTTTGACTATAATTAATAAATAAATGGGTTATTTTCTATCACATATGTGTATTTAGTGTCTGTGATACATCCTTTGAGTTAATGGTAATGATAATTCATATTTTCAAGAGTTGAAAATTTAAGACATGAATAATCATTATTAACTCATAAACAGCTCCCGACCATAGGATCATCACGAGGATGGTGATTGATCCGGAAGGTTGGTGTACAATCGCTTCTCTTTAGTAGATGAGTCTTGAGTCTACGGTGTGGAGACACCGGAGCGAGAGTACAGAGTACAGGTACTCGTTAGAGAACGAGGGCACTGAGCGTGACCACCTCGAGTAGTCATTAGGGAAGTCTACCTTCTCGTCAATGACTGACTCGATGCTGCAGTAGTGTGTCTGGTTCTTTGACCTGAGATGCATCGGCAGTTCACCTTGAGGGTGTTATAGTTTGACTACACCATTACTCGGTCTCCTAGCCATATGGAACCCTGAGGTGTATGTTGGCTATGAGCATGTTCATTGTAGGAACTGGATTGCATCAAGATGGAATCTATCTACCTCGGTGGTAGAGGAGTAGCCCTATGATGATCATGAGAATCAAGTCCAGAAATCCATGGCCATGGTAGAGTGAAATAATAGAAAGAGTTTCTATTTAGATTTTCACATTGGACTCGAATCGAATGATTACATCATATGACAGAGACTAGGGTTTGACGAGTTCACCTTAACCCTAATCTGATCGGGGCTCAAGATAGAAGAACTTAATCACACAGGTAGCTGCACCAAGAGGTTCGCATTCAGCTCTGATGGGTTGCCACCATATACTGCTAGGTGTCACTGGTGGATTTTGGGAGCAATTAGAATGATTTAGATGATCGATCATTCTAGCTGTTCGAATCAGAAGAGTTCTGATCCATCGAAAGGAGTTTCGATGATGTCGATGATAGAGATCATGACATATCCCATTACCATACAGAACTGAACCTAACTGGGTCACACAAACAAGGGTTTGAATCTGGTGATCATCAATTGAACTGATCTAGTTCAATTGATCTGAATGAGATTCAATTAGGTTCAAGGAAATCGTGCTAGCACTCGATTGAACCTAACGTTCTTCTTTTGCTATCATAAATAAGTTGTCCTGACTGAGCCAAAGGAGTTTGTGCTCAATCAGAGGCCTTCATATGGTCTGACTGGAGGTTGTCCAAGTCAGAAAAGGTTGTCTTATTTGTAAGACATTACCTGCCATTTTTGGTCACCTGCCATTTCTTGTTCTTTGACTTTGGTCAAAAGTCTACCTTTGACTGGTCAAACGTTGACCATTGACACTTTGACTTTTGACCACATGTCATGCACCTATTGGAGAGCTGGTGGGGGCCTGTCCCCCTGCCAGAACCTGGCAAGGAGAAGGGCGCACGCCACCCAGGGTAGGCGTGAGCCCAAGTAGGAGGCGCCTAGGAGTCCTTGTTGGACAAGGACTCCATCCTCCCTTTTTGGATTCCAATCAGAGTTCTACTAAGAATCCAACTTTGACTGGTCTTAGGCACCCTCTAAGGAGGAATCCAGGGGTCTCTATTCCCAACCAATCAGATTTAGATCTGATTTCACAAAGGGTTGTGATTGGTTGGGAGGAAGAGGAGTTGGATCACAAGCTTAGGTCTATAAATAAGACCCTGCGCCCAACTCCTAGATTCTAAGAAAGCAATTCAATTGAGAAACCCCACGCCCCAAGGCTGCCTCTCCCCTCCTTCTCCACACCATAGTCTCTTCTCCCCTTGCTCTCCACGTCCAAAAGGAGTTTTGGACCTTGGTTGGTGCGATTCAGATCAAAGGAAAGGCGATCAAAAGCAAGAAGGCTGCGCTGCTGCAAAAGGACGACTGCAGATCTTCAAAAGAGTTTTGAAGATCCTCCAGATCAGATCCAGATCTGATTTTTGGAGGTGTGATAGAGAAGAAGAGGATCTCCAGATCCAACCCGAGTGGATACCGGTAGAGGCCAGGCGCTTGCGTGGCTAAGATCCAGAACCTTCCGCTGCAATCAGGATCATCAACAGGGTAATAGGATTACCCAGAATCAGGTAAATTAAATTTGATTTAATTTATCTTATTTTATTTTATTTATTAAAATAATAAGAAATCAGATCTGAAACATATCAAAGATCTGATTGAGATCAAGAGAAAAATTTTTGAAATATATCTCTTGATCTGATCAGATCTGAACGAACCTGGACCGGGAAATCAGGATTTCCCTTCACTTTATATGTTTTAGTTGTTTAGCTAATTTTATTTATTTAATTAGACATGAATGAATACATGGAGTAAGAATGTATACTCAGACTCCAAGTATAGCTGCTTAGTATTACAGTTAACCCATGGTTTTTCATGGAGTTGTTCCAGGAATGGCAGAGCACATGAATTTGTACCAAACGAAACTCAGCAATAGAGCTAGGTACCTCCAAGGATGGGAAAAGGCAGTACTCCTAATGGGTGTGATGGAATAGTGAATTCTTGCCCATTAAGACAATCACGAATAATAGTAGACTATGTTAAGTTTTTCATGGTACTTATTATGGAGGGATGGTCCTTTTAGTCCCATATTAGTTGTGAATTAAGGAAGATTGTGGCTTATATGGAATCATGACCATCTCTCCCCCCGTGAGGTATCTTTTGAAGCACAAAATCGTGAAACCCAAGATGGCACCTTTATGTCAAAGGCTAGAGTGGGCAATATCTCGCGTACACAAGCATAGAGACCAAGCTATCCAATCCATCCCATTGTAGGAGGATAGCTCCTTTAGTCGCACATTGGTTGCGACTCAAGGGATACTCTAGCTTATATGGGATCAAGATCAACTTTCTCCCCACTAGATGCCTTTTGAAGGATAAAATCATGAGGTCTAAGATGGTATCTTCATGCCTGAGGCCATACATATAGAGTCCCCTTTGACTAGGGGGCTACTATTGTGGGAGGATGGCCTCTTTAATCCCATATCGATTGCAGCTCAAGGAAGACTTTGGCTTATATGGGATTGAGGCTATTTCTCCCCCCATGAGGCATCTTTTGAAGGACAAAATCATGAGGCCCAAGATGGTATCTTTATGCTAAAGGCAAGAGCGGATAATATCTCGTGCGTGCAAGCGAGGAGACCAAGCCATCCAATCCATTCCAGCCATATGAGTCATGCCTCCTGTCTACACATAGTCTATCTTAATTAATTAGGGGGCTATTGTTGTGGAAGGATAGCCTCTTTAGTTTCACATCGATTGCGAGTCAAGGAAGACTTTAACTTATATAGGATCGAGACCATCTCTTTCTCGCATGTGTGAGTGCAAGATCGAGCCATCCATCCCATCCAAACCATCTAAGCCCTTGATCATAACATTGGTATCCACCGTAGGGCATGCCTCCATTGTTATGGTAGGACATCCTCTTTAGTTTCACATTAGTTGTGTGTCAAGAAAGACTCTGGCTTATATAGGATTGAGGCCATTTCTCCTTTCTCGATACACCTTTTGAAGGATAAAACCGTACAGCCCAAGAAGAAATTTTCATGCCAAAGGCTAGAGCAATTAATACCTCATCCATACAAGCATAGAGATTGAGTCATTCGATCCATCCTAGCCATCTGAGTCTTTGATTGTAATATTACATGCAGAGAACAAGCCATTTGATCCATCCCAACCATCCAAACTCTTGATCATAATATTGGTGCCCACCACGGGGCACACCTCTTGCCCACGCACATAGAGTCTCCCTTGACTGGTGGGGCTATTGTTATAAGAGAATGACCCCTTTAGTCCTACATCGGTTGTGAGTTAAGAAAGACTCTAGCTTATGTGGGATTGAAGCCATCTCTCCCCTCGTGAGGTATCTTTTGAAGAACAAAACCATGAGGCCTAAGATGGCATCTTCATATGCACACCAGCGTAGAGATCAAGCCATCCATCCCATCCTAACCATCTGAGCTTTTGACTGCAATAGTACTAATCAAGCTTGAACTCATTATTTGCTCTTGAGGAATCCATGCCTAGGCATGGCACCATTCATGGGCAGATAAAATCTTTTCTTCTATGTAACCAAAAGTCAGGGATCCTCCATCCATGAAGCACTCCAAATTATGGAAATGAATAAACTTTTTATATTACAATATTTCCTGTAAACTTTAATTATGATATTCTAAATGTATACTTTAATCAAGAACATCACATAACCAGGATCATAAAGAGAGTTTGCATGATCTTCATGAAACAAACCTGATGTGGAAGAATTCGATGTAGAAGAAAAAGAAGACATTGTTCTACCTTCTTGAAGATCGATTTCTCTTCCTTCTTCCATTCTTTATGTCGTAGCAATAATAATGGATTCTACATCACATTTATGGGTAGGGATAGGACCTCTATTTATAGACTTTTATCGATACTCCTATCAAATAATTGGATGAGATTGAATTCTATTTGAATTCAAGTTGATCATAATTTGAATTCAAATAGTAGAGTTCATGATAAATCGTCCACTTAATCAGAACATATTCTAACAATCTCCCACTTGACCTGATTATAACAAATCTCATTCTTGATATTCATCATAATTATCTCAGTATGATAAATTACTAAATATGAGTTATGACAGTCATACACTATTCATTTAATATACCCCCTTCCATATACCACAATAATTATAATTTAACATACTAGGTCTATAAGATAGATACATATATATTTTCATTATGATTCACAATAATGTCTCATAAAGGCTTTTCTATTATAATCAAAAAATAATACAATTTATGTGTACACCATCATAAGAAACCAAAAATTCATTAATATAAATTAGAAATTATTTTATTGAGCTCAGAGTGTCAAAAACATCATCAATATATTATTCATTAATACAACCAAGACCCATTTTATGTACATATTTTTTAAATATCTTCAGTTGCAGGATTTTTATTAATAGATCTGCTATCATGAGATCAGTTCCAATATATTCAATAGACACTCTATATTTTTGAATCTTCTTCTTAATAATAAAATATTTTAACTTTATGTATTTTGCACATGTTGAATATTTATTATTTTTGAAGAAGAATACTGCTACATAACTATCACAATAAATTTTCAATGGCTTGGTAATGGTGTCGACAACCCCAAGTTCTGAAATAAAGTTTCGTAGCTATAATACTTGGATTATGGCCTCAAAACATACCATAAACTCTACTTTCATAGTCGATAAAGTAATGACAGACTCTTTAGTACTTTTTCACGATATTATTCCTTCAGCAAATATAAAGAGATAACCATATATAGATTTTCTGCTATCAGTGCATCCAGCAAAGTTTGAATTCGAATATCCGATCACATCCATATGATCGCATCTCCTATACATAAGCATGTAATTCTTTGTTCCTTGTAGGTATCTCAAGATTTTCTTTGCAGCTTTTCAATGATCTCTTATAGAATTACTTTGATACCTGCTTAGCATCTCGACTGTAAAACTGATATCTGGCCTTGTACAAGTCTGCACATATCACTACTACAAAAAAGAGCTACAACAGTAGTTTGTAACTGCTACCGTAGCTTAAAAAATCGTTGCCATAGGCTATGGCAGCGGTTTTCTAACCGCTGCTACTACGATCATCGTCATAGTTCTATGGCAGCGGTTGTTGCAGCGGTTGTTAGAACTGCTGCCATAGATGGCCTATTATAGTGATTTATAAACTACTACAAGAGATCGATCTATCACAGCGGTTATGTAACCGCTGCTATAGATATCCTATGGCAGTGGTTACATAACCACTGCCATAGGTAATATAGCAGTAGTTTCTTAACCACTGTCATAGATCTAGTATAGCAGTTAGCATTGGACCTATGACAGTGGTTGGCACGGATATGACCGCGGTTATAAAACTACTACTGTAGATCTTGAATAATTAAAAAAATAAAATTTTTATTTTTTATATATTTTACCTAATAAATATAGATTGATAATATAAAAAAATATAATAAATATAAAAATTATTTTGAAATGCTAAAATTTTATTATCGAATAAAATTTATTATAATATTTTTTTAAAAAATAAAATACACCAAAAGTCTCCTAAATCTACATCATCGTCATCATCATCGTCATCGAGAGTCAGAGCCGGAGTTGAGGCTGGAATGTGGGCCAATATATCCTCGAAGCTTGTGACTCCAAAATGCATGCTGAGCGTCGACATCATGTCTCTCATGATGCCCGCCAGATGAGATGCACGCTCCTCAGCTCGATCTGCCCACATCGCAGCATGATCTGCCCATGCCAATATCTTCTTAAACTCCTTCCGACTGATGATACCTAAAGTCTGTGAGAAGATGCTCACCTAAAATCAGTAGCTCATCGGCGTATGTGCGGACCAGCATCGGATCCTCTCAAAGTGCTCAGGCCCCAAGACCTGAGATAGATGGTCATGGGGCCCAGAGGTATCTAAGCCCTCGCTCGTGAGCACATCTAATTAATCCTATAATTATAAATTAAAATAAAATTTTATAAGAAATACTATAATACTAATCATATATACTAATATATTTAATACTTACAAAAATACGTCCGATCGCGGCATTCATCGATCTGTTCGTCTTATCGTGCGGTTGGATCGAAAGATCTTACTACGACTGGACATCACTCCATCTCTCATCAGCTATAATAAAGAATAAATTTATCAGAAAGATGATAAAAAATATGAATTTAATTTATCTAGTAAGATTTATAATTAATTACCTCTCTATGCATATGACTGGCCATAGACTCGCGGTTTAGAGTGTGCGTACACTCCTGGGCTATATGGTTCTCCCGATTCTGACGAAAGGTAGCCTAGCAAGTATTCAAATAAATAATAAATATTTAATAGATATTTAAATTAAACTTTAAGCATATTGAAAAATTCAAAAGTTAGGAATTTTACCTCAAACTCCTGGCTCCTCTAGTATCTAATCATCCTCTCCCACTGACTCGGAGGACAATCATGTATCCAGGGAACAAGCTCCACTGGAGTGTCTCATCGGTGCTCGAGCCATCTTCTATGGAGCTTGACCTTGTAACCCTGGTACAACTCTCCGATCTTCTTCAATCGGGCATCTTGAGCCTCCTCGTGATCGAAGAAGTCGTACCTTCTCTGCATAAATTTATCAAAAATCAGTTACAAAATTATTCTAATCAAACATATATAGTGTAAACATATAAAATGCATAAATATAACTAAGATGTGCATACTTACCCATATCTTCTTCCATACCCGATCTCTGATGGTATCATCCATCAAACGTTAGTCTCTGGGCTCGACGGGAATGATGTTCGACTGCCTTACAAGCACTCCAAAAAAGAAATGCATCTCCCACGCGATCTCCCCTACTGGCATCCCCTCCGCATCATACTGCACCATCACCTGATGCTGGCGGTTCCACACGTGTGCCATATGTGTGGGACTATAAAATGTTCGACTGGATAATGCATCTGCAATGCAAATACGTTATGTAAATATATAAGTATACAAATACTATATAAAAAATAAAGTTATGCTAATATAATAAAAATGTACACTCAGATATCTGCAATGATAGAGACTTAGCTGTTGGTGGAGTAGATGCCGTCGGTGGAGTAGATACTGATGGTGAAGGTCCCAAAGCAGTCGATGTCGAGGTAAATGGAGTATGCTCCGACTACTCCTCGGATGCTGAACTGCGCGTAATCTGCCGAGAGGTAGGGGTGAAAGTTAGATGGCATTTCAGTGCCATCATGATCTACAATGTTAATGAACATTAATCAATATAACATCATGATATATTAAATTCTATTCGCTTGGAAGTCGAGCCGACTTCGTGCCTGAGACATCCGATTAGGGTCCTCCCTCAGTCGGCTCGATCATGGTTCGACTGGCTCGACTGCATATTCGAGCCGACTCGACTGCATATCCGAGCCGACTCGATTGTGTGCCATCCCCTTGATCACTCCCTCTCTTCCTCTCTCGATCTCTCTCGCCAGCGATGGCGACGAGGTCGAACCCCTTCCTTCCAACTTTTCTATCTCTCGATCTTCCTCTCTCCCTCTCTCGATCTCCCTCGCCAGTGAGGTCGGACCCCATCCCTTCCTCTCTCACTCTCTCGATCTTCATCGCCGGCAAGATCGGACCCCATCCCTCTCAATGATGCCGACGAGGTCGGACCCCCTCCCTCCCTCTTTTGCTCTCTTGATCTCCCTTTCTCCCTCTCTCGATCTCCTTCGTCGGCGAGGCTAGACCCCCTCCCTCCCAATGATGGCGGGGAGGTCGGACCCCCTCCCTCCCAATGAAGTCGGCGAGGTCGGATCCCTCCCTTCCTCTCTCAAGTATAGATCCATCGGGTATTCGGATTCAGATCTGGTACTAGTAATTAAAATTGAATCTGGATCTGAATATCCAGATTTCGATCCAAACCCAACCCATTGATAGATCTAGTCCATAGTCGCTGACATGGCATGATCCAAGACTATCATCACGGCATGGCCCAAAAACTATGGTATGTAGATAATTATAATATTTTAAGCCCAAGGAGGAAGGTGCCCCATCATAGATCTAGGTGGAGGATCGGTGGTGTGCTATCCATAGAGAACGTCATAGGTTTCTTCAGATCCGTGCTAAAGATCAGAAGCTTCCGCAACATGATATCGGTGCTTGTGATATCAAGGATGATTGGCATTCGAGTAATATCATGGGTATATAATTTGGTATCAGAGCTAGGTGATGCCTGAAACGTTGTGGATGATAATAGACAATTAAACTCTAAGGTGTCATACGAGCATTTTGGTCAAGGGAATGAATTATACAGAAAGTATATTCACATGAGTTTTAAGGACGTTGTTTTACACATTTGACCTATTTGGCCATCGGATACCATTATTAGATGGTCACTTTGATTGGTATAGAAATTGATTTCTATACTACTGACTTAGATTCAGATCTATGAGATCACACACATAAGATGTCTTAATCTGATTGGATGGTTGATCAATAATTAAGAATTATTCTAGAGATAAAAAATCAATATGATTGATGTTTAACAAAGTGCATGTAGGTGGTGTGGTGCTCCCAAGCCTTGGGAGGCCACAGGCGGAGCTAGGGTGAGGGCTTTGGGATGACTAGGATAGGTGTAGTCCTAGGACTAGGACAGAAATTGTCCTAAGGTGGAGGCGGCATGTAGCTCTCTACGGGTTTGAGGTTCAGATATTGAGGACCTTGAGGGGCTTCATAGGAGCTTTGGAAACCTGAGACACAAGGTAAAGCAAGAAACCAAATCTGAAAGATTGAAGACTACATAAAAGGAGCTTTCTGCAGGTTAGCTGGCTCAGTCCAAAATTAGGTCAGCTAAGTCTCAGAGCATAAGATATATAGAAGGTCGCATTCGGGACTATAGGCATGGATCAGAAATTAGGTTGGCTCAGTCTGAAATTGAGCTGACCCAATCTCAGGTTAGCCGGCTTAGTGCTAAAACTGAGCTGACCCAATCTCAGGTTAGCCGGCTTAGTGCTGAAACTGAGCTGGCTCAGTCTACGGGCAGAGTTATGCATGGGTTCTGTTTGGGCTAGGATAGGAACTTATCCTAGGGGTCATAAGGCCCGGTTCAAGAGGTCTTAAGTGGGCTAATTTATGTGTGGATTGGATTTAGATCCAGTGGATGAGAGCATGTGAGACATGGGTGTACATAGGCTTGGTGAGTGCTTTCATGTATTGGGTTAGCCTAGGAGAGTTTTTGAGCTAGGGTTTATTAGGATTCATGTGAGAACTCTAGGATATATAAATTAGAATATTGTAACTTTTACAAAAAGATTGGAATACAATTGAGTTTTTCTCCCTAACTCTCTTCTCTCTGATAAACCCTAGCTTCTCTCATGTTTCTTAGATCTTCTTTAGTTTGCTGGATTAGCACCTAGGTTCATACAAGAGATCGAATCTACGACTGTGGCTCCGTGCAGTCATAGGAATAACAATTGGTATCAGAGCAACGTGATGCTAGTTGGTGGACTTACAATTGGTATCAGAGCTCAGTTGAGCATAGAGGAGGAAGAAGATTGATTTTCACTAGAGATCAGTAGTGAGATTTAGATCTAAAGGCTTTCTCCAAGCTTCATGAGGAAGGAAGAGATCACAGGGCTATTGTCCACCATCCCTAGTCAAGGTATTTCTCAGATCTATCTGTTTGCTATTATTTGATTTGGATTGATCATGGAGAACAACGGAATGAAGGTAGGATTAGAGAAGTTTGATGAAAAGAGAAGTTTCATGATGTGGATGATAAGGATGGAGGATTTGCTGGTTCAGACGAGACTAGATTCGACTTTGGAGGATAGGCCGGGGGAGATGACAGATAAGGAGTAGGTGTCCTTGGAGAAAAGGGCATATGCCATGATTAAGGCTTGTTTGGTGGATGAAGTTTTGTATGGTGTGTTGGAGGAGAGAACACCGAAGGGATTATGATCGAGGTTGCAGCAGTTGTACATGAAAAAGAATATGTACAACAAGTTGATGCTGAAGAAGTAACTGTACAGCCTTCGAATGTAGGAGGGCGAGGATGTTGCAGGGTATATTCAGCGAATCGATCGGATGAGCATGGACTTGCTCAATATAGGGGTGGATTTAGAAGAGGAGGACAAGAGTCTATTGTTGTTGTGTTCGCTACTCGAGAGCTTCGATCTGTTGGTGACAACTTTGCTGTATGGTAAGGAGATACTGGTGTACGAGGAGATTGTATCAGTGCTCAGGTCTAACGAGTAGCAGAAATGGATGACGAAGAGGGAGGTCTTTCAAGAGAGTCTTGTGATTTCAGAGAAGCATAGGAAAGAGAAGAAGAAGGGCAAATAGAGGGGTAGCAAGAGGTCCAAGAGATGCTTCAAGTGCAGAGTAGCAGGGCACTTTAAGCGAGAGTGTCCACTTTGAAAGAAGTGCAAGGGAGGAGAAAACTTAGATTTCATTAATTCAATCATTGATAGTGAAGAGTCGGATGAGCTCTTGGTGGTCTCGGAGGAGCCCGCAGGGTGCGGTGTATCTGAGATAGTTTTGGATAGGTCTGTAGAGTGCAAAGGATCTGAAGGAGTGTTCGAGGTACAGCGGCAGGCTCAGCAGTGCAGCATTGGATGGTTGGCCTCGGGGAACTCGAAGATAGAGTCAGCTTCTATGGCATCAGGGGAACTTCAGTTCTTGGTGGAGCACCGAGCAGAGGTGGTTTCACTGGTAGAGGAAGCTGTGACACGGGTTCAGAGCAGAGGGGTGCAGAGGGAGGACCTATATCCCAGCACCAATGCTAGGACTGTATAGATCCAGGTGGAGATGATTGTGAAAGGAGACAGACGTGGCTCTGAGGGGACAGTGTCAAGTGGTGCATCAGAATATGCGGCGAGTGTCGGTAAAGAAATGTTACATGATCTCCAGAGAAGTCCAGGACAAGTGATGCAGCTGCCAAGCAGAAGGATACCTACAAATCTAAAGGTGGTATAAAAGAACAAGCCAAGGACTTCAGTGGTGGAGGTGGTCATCCCAAAGGCCTCAAAGAGAGCTCAGCAGTTGAAGAAGAATGGCAGTGGCAAGGTGAGCACGAGGGGCTATCAGGACATGCAGGGATAGCGGGATCATGCAGAAGGATGTTGCCAGGTGTGCCAAGGCTTGGGCGCACCAAGGTGGAGATTGTAGGTGGTGTGGTGCTCCTAAGCCTTGGAAGGCCACGGGCAGAGCCAAGGTGAGGGCTCCAAGGAGACTAGGACAGGTGCAGTCCTAGGGCTAGGACAGGAGTTGTCCTAGGATGGAGGCAGCATGTAGCTCTCTATGGGCTCGAGATTCAGGTATTGAGGACCTTGAGGGGCTTGGTTGGAGCATTGAAAACCTGGGACATAAGATGGAGCGAGGAACCAAAGCTGAAAGATTGAATACTGTAGAAAAGGAGCTTTCTGTAGGTTAGCCGGCTCAATCCAAAATTGGGTTAGCTAAGTCTCAGAGTATAGGACAGATAGAAAATCACGTTCGATTCTGTAGGTACGACGTAGAAACTGGGCTAGCTCAGTCTGAAATTGAGCCAGCCTAGTCTCAGATTAGCCGGCTCAGTGCTAAGACTGAGCCAGCTCAGTCTGCAGGTAGAGTTATGCATGGGTTCTATTTGGGTTAGGATAGGGACTAATCCTAGGGGTCTTAAGGCCTAGTTTAAGAGATCTTAAGGGGGCTAATTCATGTATGGATTGAATTTAGATCCAAGGGATGAGAGCATGTGAGACATGGATGTAAATGGGCTCGGTGAGTGCTTTCATATATTGGGTTAGCCTAGGGGAGTTTTTGAGCTGGGGTTTATTAGGATTCATGTGGGAACTCTAGGGTATATAAACCAGAATATTGTAACTTTTACGAAAAGGTTGGAGTACAATTGAGCTTTTCTCCCTAACTCTCTTCTCTCTGGTTCCAACACTAAAACCCTAGCTTCTATCATCTTTTTTAGATCTTTTTTAGTTTGCTGGATTAACACCCAGGTTCATGCAAGAGATCGAATCTACGGCTATGGCTCCGAGCAGCCATAGGAACAACAATTGGTATTAGAGCAAGGTGATGCCAGTTGATGGGCTTACAGTGCAAGTATTGTAGGAGGATCGATTAGCAATTTGATTGCTAATTTACTTAATTTGATTATGCTAAAGGATTAAGATTAAGTCTAATTAAATATGATTTAATTAGATTTGATTTGAGCTTGATTAAATTAAGTCCAATTGGTTTATTGGATGAGCTAATTGCAAGAAAAAATTAGTCCTAGTTCAATTAGGACTTGACTGAACCTAATCTCTAATTTAATTAGAAATTAAATCTAATTTAATCTAATTTAATAAGATTATTAGTTGAACTAAGATCTAATCTAATTGGGTTAAATAAATCCTAATTTAATTTGGTCTAAGGATCAAGTTAGACTAAGTCAAATTAGGAGTCCTAGTGAGATTAGGACTCCCAAGTCCTTGCACCATTCAATCTCCACGCACTCTCCATGAAATTTTATTTAATTTTTTTATGGAATATCCTGTTTTTGGAGAGAGGACATGCATCCTCACATTTATATACTTTTTACATGGTATTTGATTGAGGACCAAGTCAAAATAAATTAGTTGTTTTGATTTCAAACTCTATTTGATAGAGTTTGTTGCAACCAGAATTCTTATCCATGTATGGCATCTAAACTTTTAATATTTCTCTAAAATTTTTATGAGAAATAAAGAATTTTATTGTGCTAAACACCAAGCAGTCCATGCCCAAAAAGAAGGAGGGGACACCCAAGAGTTGGATGCCCCAATTCTAGCCTAATTTTTAGGTCTCTTGACTAGGTATTTGACCTAGACAAGGACTCCTCCATATCTCTCAATATAAAAAAAATTTTAACCTAATTTTTTTTAAGATTATAGATCTAAGAGAGAGGTCTTTGGGCATGGAGAGTCTGAGTGAAGAGAGGTTTAGGCATGGGAATTAAAAAGGCACCAATCAAGGTGCTTTGGTGAGAGAAAAAGAGAAGAAGAGGGTCTTCTTCTAGAATTTTCTTCCATCTATTCCTCCATTTTTTTTATGATTTTGTGAGGTGTCTTAGGTCCAAAATTATCTTCCTCATCTTCTAAAAATTTAAGGATCCATGTTTCAAAGAAAGAAAGATTCTGATCAACCGTCGAAGAAGGATCAGCGCAATTCTAGCAAACTATACGATTTTCGGGCATTGAACTTCTGATCAGCGATCGAGGGCTTATGTGGATAACTTGTTGAGGCTAGATGTATGTGCAGCTTAGAATGACAACCTTAGGCCTTGATCAGTAAGTTAGAGAACTCGATTTGCAAAGGTATGGATGATACGATCATCTTTCTCCTATCTAGATTTGATCTAGCATAGAATAGTTTTTATGTTGATATGTCAACATGATTTATTCTCATATTTTAATTTTTGATTTAATATCATGCTTTAATCATATAATAGGATCATAGATCTAGAATCTTTTATATTTAATTATGAATTAATATGAGTAATTCATGTTTTCACTGCATAGATTTAAAAAAGTTTTAAAATCTAACCCTAAAATCCTAGACTAGTTCCTGTAATTGGTATCAGAGCCATGTTATTTTTACATAATTTTATATATATTTAAATTGATAACTTAGATCTGATCTAAATTATAATCTGATATTTAAATTTAAAATTTAAAATTATTTTAGATTGCATGGACTGCTATAAGATTGTCCTGCTGTAAGGTTTACCCCCTACAGTGGAAAGGTTATCCTAGTACGTGCAAATCTAAAAGTATGATTATAAAATTTTGGATTAGATCTAAAAAAATTTATGATCTGATTAAAAATATTTTAATCTAATTTTTTATCAGCATAAATGTGTTAGATTTGATCTAAATTGATTTATGATTGATTGAATTGAAATTGTTTCAATTATATGAGCATGTTTAGATTTGATCTAAAAGTAGTGTCATGGTTTATTTAATTGCATATTGATTATGAATCAAACATGCAACTAGTTGAACCATGTTGTAAAAACGTTTTACAAACATGATAATCATTTTCAAAATATCAAACCCAACCCTTAGTCCAAAACTTAATTAAGAATTAAGTATGATGAATTAGGCTCTAGAATTGTGAATTAAAGATCCCAAGTCATTGATCATAAAATTAGATTATTGGGTTAGATGAATTAGATCCATTAATTGGGTTAGACCTAAAGTTAGTTAAAGAATGGACTAAATTAGAGTAATTGATCAAATTTAATTAAATGTTGAATTAGATTAGGTCAAGGACTCTTTAGACTCTATTACAATAGTTGTAGTTGATCAAGTTCATGCTTTTAATGAGGACCAAATGGACTTAATTCATGGCTATGCGGTCGAATCCAAAATTGCTAGGTTGATCCAATTAAAATTAATGAATCGGATGGTGTCTAAGGTAAGTTTGGTAGTTCAGACCAGCAATTTTTAATTGGGAGATACTCGCACTAATTTCGATCTTTGATGAGTTAATGGCATATCCCTTCCACTGATCTCACTTATCTGGCTATCCTGGTGAATTAGGTTTGTTGGAAATAATGTCCCAAAGCCAATCATTAGCCTATTGATGATTGAGCTATTTTATGATATATAAATTATTAATTGAATAAAAGTTATTCTGGCTTTTTCATCATAAATTTTTCATCTTCTAATGAACTTCTGTCTATTATGATGAAGTACTTAGGACTATTTAGAATCAACAAAGAAGAATTTATCATTTAGTTCTTAAAATTATTCATGATTAAATAATACGTTGTTACCAAGGATGACAACGTCTATCGAGTATAGGTCGTTGTGTGCCATATAGGTTGATTATCCTCTTAATCAAGAAGTATGGAGACACTGGTATGACATATAGATGAGATATAGAAGTACATTTACACTGAACATGACCAACTTCGGAGCTTTTCTATTGTCAAGATTTGCTTTGATGGAATATGGGCATAAGTGTCCCTCCGATCTGAGATCACCATGGTGACTTTCAAGCAACTTACTGTGCTTTGATGTCGGACTATCTGAATTTCTAATTTAGTGATGGAAGATTTTTGGGTATACTCAAGTACTTGAGGAGTCAGTGCATGAGTCAAGATAGGATTATTTTTAGGAGCTATGTTCAATAGTATTTTAATTTGGCAAAGCCTTGGTCAGGATAGTTTTAGTGAGGAGTTACAGGACTAATTGCTTTGAGACATAATTTGGATGTATCTTTCAGGATTGACAGTTTAACCCTGAGTCATCCTATGTACAGAGGTCAAAGGGATGAACTATGCGATAATCATATTCACATAGATTTTGAATATTACAATTATACTATTTGGCCTATCTGATCGTTGGGTACCATTGCTAGATGGTTACTTTGATTAGTATAGAAAATTAGTTTCTGTGCTATTGATTTAGGTTTAAACCTATAGGGTCACACACACTAGAGATTTCTACTCGATCTGATGGCTGGTCTATGGAAGATTAATTAGTGATTTGATTGCTAATTTGGTTGAGAAATAATTTATGATCAAGTCTAATTGAATGTTAGATTCAATTTGACTAGATTAAAGTTATGAGATAACCTAATAACCAAGAAGGTTTGATCTCTGATTTGATCAGGAGTTGGGCTTGATTATTTTTTGATTTGATTAGAATTTAACTAAGCCTAATTAAGTTTAAATAAGTTTGGTTTAATTTGGTCTAATTGGGCCCAACTAATTTGGATTGGATTTGTTCAATTGGATGACTGACGTAAGACTAGTTTGACTAGCTTTCCCATATGCCACATCACCCTTTGATTTGCACCATCCTTTCTCCATGAGAAAGATGTTTCTCATAAGTTTTTTCATGCAAGGGGGGGCATGCATTCTCCTTTCTCACATGCCTTATGGATTGGTTTGATTTGGTTACCAATTGAATTCGAATAGGATTTGAATTTGAATGGATAATCACTTGATCTAAATCAACCCCTCATGCCTCCCATGTTTTGTGCACTTTTATAAAATGCTAGATTTTATGGATGTGTGGAATAAAAAAAGGAAGAAGATAGAGGGACCAGAGAAGAGATGACCAGAGAAGAGAAAGTCTCTTCTCTATGTTCATGAAAGATTTAAAAAGAGAAAAAATCTGGTGCAAGGGTTTTGGGTGAGAGCATACCCTAGGATCTAGACTTAGGGTTTGAGATTCTAGCTTGTGAGTTATGAGGGTCGTGACTTCACAAAACTGTTGGAAGGCCTCCTTTTTGTATCTTCTACATTCATCAGGATTTGGACCATCCAAAGATCCCATGAAGAAGATCAAAGGAGTTTGATCTATATCAGCCTATAAGAACTTCTATACAAGCTAGCACTCGAAAGGAGTTGATCGAGATCAGAATCTCGTGTGGATTACCCACGGAGGCCAGATGTTTGTGTGGCTGTATCACGGTATCAAATCTATACCAAGAAGATCAGATTGCGGAGTCCATCTATCCGCAAAAAAGATAATGTATTTTGAACACGTAGAGCAGTAAAAATAGTTTTACTATAGTTGCTGTTTTTATTTTCAAAAATGCATGCATATATGATACTTTAGATTGAGATTATGTAGGATTTTTAGATTAGATCTATAACTATTATTATTAATATGATTAATAATAGTTTTCACTGCGTATATTTTCAGAAATTTTTTTTGAAAGTAGAGCTAGCAACACTGCATGCCTTCCTTCAAATGGTATCAGAGTGACTGGTTCTTTGATGTATTATATATGCATGTTTGGATTATTATTAGATTAGATCTAAATGATAATTTAATCTAAAAGATAAAAATAATGATCACATGGACTGTAGGTTATCCTACTATAAGGTTTACCCCTTACAGTAAAAAGATTATCCTGATATATTGCGATCTATAACATTGATCATAAAAATTTTAAATTAAATCTAATAAATTTTTATGATATGTTAGATTGGGTTTTATTTGATTTTTTATCATGAATTAGTATTTCGATTAGATCTAAATAGTTTTGGAAATTTTTATATAATGTACATAGATTTAGATTAAACCTAACAGGATCTTAGGAAGGCTCTATTCGTCAACTAAGCTAGCTCTCTCAGGAATCGAGCCAAATCAACCAGCGTGTCAGCCATGATACAATTTTTGGATTGATGCTCCAGCCAGCTCGATCAAGAATCGGGATGGCTCAGCTTCAATTTGGGCCACTTGGATGGGATCCGAGCCTGCTCGACTGGAACGATGGCCTTCGAGCCTTCTGCCCAAGCCAGCTATCTTAGGAATCGAGCCAGCTCTGCTTCTACTTAGGCCAACTCCGATGGGATCCGAGTCAGCCCAACTGAGAAGTTGGCTGAAGATCCTTATTGGCTGGTTTTATGTGATCAAACCAACATCTAGTGCTTCTTTATGAAATAAGCCGACCCATTTTTGAAATGAGTCGATCTATTTAGTGAAACAATGCTAGAATATAAAGAACTTTTTAAAAATTTGAAAAATATTTTTGAAATGCCAAACCCCAACCCTTAGCCATAAACTTAATTAGGAATTAAGCATGATGAATTAAGGTTTAGAATTATGAATTAAAGATCCTAAGTCATTGATCATAAAATATGGACTATCAGGTTTGTCGAAATAGTTCCATTAATTGGATTAGACCTAAGGTTAGTTAAAGAATGGACTAAATTAGAGTAATTGATCAAATCTAACCAAATATTGATTTAGATTAGGTCAAGGACTCTTTAGACCAAATTATAAGAGTTGTAGTTGGTCAAGCCCATGCCTTTAACGAGGACCAAATGGACTTGATTCATGGTTATGCGGTCAAACCTAAAATTGCTAGGTTGGTCAAATTAAAACTAATGAACTGAATGATGTCTAAGGTAAGTCTGGCAGCTTAGATCGGTGGTTTTTAATTGGGAGCTACTCGCACTAATTCAGTCTTTGATGAGTTAATGGCATATCTTTTTCATTGATCTCACTTACTTGGCCATTCTGGTGACTTAGATTTTGATTAGACCACTTGGTGATTTGGGCTCAACCATGTCAATTAGGTAAATCAGTTTGACTAATTTAGGTGCTCCTAATGCTAGTTTTAATTAGGTTCTTATTGATCTAACTTGGTGAAGTCAGTAAGAGGATCCAAATTAGCTGGTTAATTCTTCTTAAAATCAATTAATAAAATTTTCTAAAATTATTAGATCCTTAAAATGATAAAATTATAGTGTTAACTAAGTTATAGCTAGTTATAGCCTCCCATTAAGTTGAGTGATAATAGATTCATTATTTTAATAATCATTAGAGGTCCAAAGATCTGGTGCTTATTGACTAATGAAATTATCATTCATAATATGATAATTTGATCGTATCTTTCTAATGGTGGTTAGGTTGGCCGACCAAAGTCAGGCCTGATCATTTGTTGGTTTGATGCACAAAATATGGTCATATTAATGGTTGGACCTAACTAGATCTTTTCAGTGGAGGCCAAAGCCTACTGATTAGATTTTTGGAGCAAAATTAAAATTACTAGAAGTTGTTTAGAGAAATAATTGGTTATGAACCTATCCATAGATGCACATGGGCTGAACAACCAAAGTTGGGCTCGTGTGTAGTTTGTGTGGATTCTAGTACCTACTAAGGAATTAGAGTAATTCCTCGGATTGGAGGTAGAGGCCACCAATTCATTTATAAAAATAATGGAAGAACCTTTAGACAAAAGTTTAAGTCTTTAGAGTAAATAATTCATATACTAATTAGGTCTTCGATTTTTCTTTTATGTGTAGAAATGGCCACTACCCTATTGCTCTGATCATTATTGGACAATGACAAACTCATGGGATCCAACTTCGATAGCTGGTATCAAAAGTTGAAGATCGTCTTGAAGCATAAGTGGATCTTGAAAGGAATATGCCCTCAAGCCAATTTATTGGAATGTTCTTTATCTTTCAGACTCATGTAATGATATTTTTAATAAATAAAGGCATTTATTTCATCATATGTAGTGTCTTTTTATTTATTTAAGATTATAATGAATCCTATAAATTAGGGCTATGATTTTAGGATTATGATGTGATCATACTAGTGAGACCTAAAATCTTAAAATCCTAATTTAAATATTCCTAGTCGATGGGATATTGAGTTAGGGATCAATATTTTTCGGTAAGACTAGCACATTCTTTGTATGCTCGATTGAGAAGATGATTGATCTTACAATAACTTGTGTATGACACTAATACAAGAATGTGGGTGCTCATTAGAGAATGAGTTCACTGAATTGATCCAAACGAGAATATCTAATGGAGTTTTATCTACATATCAATAGATGGTTCTCATAGTGGAATTTATGCATGTAATTCTTTGACTTGAAACTACCATAGAATCTTATACATATAAATCCATATTTTGGTTCATACTCATTCATGACTCAATTATGTACGGGATGATCTGGATATGGTAGATTATATATATGAAGGTTGTGAGTAGGTTAACAAGGAATCGATCTCTCCTGGTAAGAGGAAATAGCATCCCATTTGATTCAAACAAATGATGATTCAGGAAGACTTTGATCAAAGCATGATGAAAAATTAGAAATGGTTTCTAATGTTTCATTAAATGAATCATCATCATGAGATTGAAAGAGAAATGAATATGATATTAGGGTTGACATATTTCCATACCAGAGTCATATTCAGGATGCAGGAAGATCGAAGGATCTAGTTGCATGGTAATTTTCACTGAAGGATATTTTTGGTATTTTCATCAAAATTTCACATCTTCTGGGTAGTCATGATATGTTGCTAGACGTCAATCATGTCTTATGGGTTTGATTAAATTAAAATTTTAATTTAATTATTATATTAGAAAGTGTTCTAAATTAAGTCAAATTGGGTTGGCTGGTTTTTGACCTAAATCGGTTTGGTTGAGTTCTAACTAGATTAGGTCAAATCACATCTAGACTCACTACTTGTTAGATGTGAATCCTAATGGATCACTCATAAAAAGAATTGATTAAGGGTCTAATTAGATTAGACCATGTTTGCAAGATGAACATGCTAGCACATGTTGCAAATCCTAGCACCTAGTTTCAAATTGGATTCGAATCAGCTTCTGATTTGGGCTAATTTAGATTCGATTTGAGTCAAATAGGATTTGATCTTGAGTTGGATTAACCTAGGTTGATTGGGCTTCAGATTGGATGCCACATACCTGCATCCTACATGCCAGAGAGTCTCTCTCTTTCGTGTGGAAAGTCTTTCATGCGCAAAGGACTCTTTGGTGCATGGAATAAGTTGGCGCCTACCTTCTTTGACTTTTTCAATATTGTTATGTCACGTAAACTTTTATATTGGCATGGACATCAGATATGGGGCGCAGAAGAGTCCTTCTATAGATGAAATTCTTTTTTTTTTTTTTTTGCCCAAGATGTTTTGTCGCCCAAGAGTCCTTGCCGCTTTGGACTCCTTGCCGCCCACTTCTTCTTTACACCTCTTAGGACTTTGACTATTCAAAGTACATCTCCATGCCTTCTTGATGAATGGGCATTTTTTTAAGAGCCACTAGATGGCCATCTAATCTGATCCAAACCTTTGAATTATGGTGCCATATATTTATGCATCACGACTCTTCATAGAAAAACTACGTAGAATTAGTCCGAAGAGTCCTTCTATTTTAAGGCACCTCTTGGACTAAGTCTACGTAATTTTAAATGGCAAAAAATTTAGATGGGTATGAGAACTAATGATGGGGAATGAGATATTGATATGGGAAGGGTGTGAGATTTTTAGGTGGCACCCCTACGTACATTATATATAAGGATGTGCATCAAGAGTCCGGGGGTGTATGAACATTATCTTTTCTTTCTTACAAGAGTTTCTTTTTATCCAATTTTCTTTCTTTCCTTCTCTTATCTAGACCTTATTTTTATAGGGACCAGAAGTCATCTTAAGAGTAAGAGATTAGGAAGAAAAATTAAGAAGATAAAAGAAAAAGAAAGATAGATAAGGAGAGGCAAAAAGGTGACATAAAGGCTTAAGAAGGTCTTGCCCTTATAATTAAAGTCTTATTATTAGAACTTTAATTATATAAATTAGAGGTGCTGGTGTCTTGATCAAGTCTCTGTATGGATCAACGTTGGAGGGTGAACATGTGGGCACCTAGTGGAAACCCTGATGGTCTGCTACTGGTGCTCAAAGTCAATTTAGGATTTAGCGATAAGAGGTATGTTCTAATACTTTCTCTTATGTTACAAATGCATGTTATATGATTTAATTGCTAATGAGGTGGTCCTAGGGTTCGGGTTTGGTTTATTTGATTTCATGTTTTTGCTTTAAAATCCATGCTTTCGCACTGTACACCAAATCCATCAGTGGTATCAGAGCAAGCCTTATTAGGTTATATCATATAATACTTTGCTTATAGTATAATGGCATAAATAAAAAATATGATATAATATTTTTAGCATGTTTTAATTTTATATGATGAGATCATATTCTTTTTCTTATCATAATAAGATTTTGTTGTATATATTATTCTGTAAAGGCTGCCCTGATATAGTGAAAAGTATTCACTATATAATGATGGTTGTCCTAGAATAATTATACATGTTAATTGACATATATAAATTTTATCATAATTAATGCTATTATGCATTTAGTTTGTTTTAAATCAATATGTGCATTGAGACCATTTAAATCCCTCTATAAAAAAATTATATTAAGTTGTAGTGTAATTAATCTTTAGCTGAATCAGTCAGGATGTCTAATTGATCAATCGGTGTCTAGAAAAAATGGTTCTTGATTGGTAAAGAGAACATGGTTTTTTAATTGATTCCATTGTCTGACCTGGCCAATTTATTGGTGTCTAAGAAAAGCAACGGGGGGACTCCCATTTCTCTCCCATTTACCTGGCCGATTCGATTAATTTAATTTCAGATTGAAATGCTTAATATTATATTCACTACATTAAGGCCTTCCTTCATACTAGTTTCTTATTATGTCTAGAACCATGTTAGTTCTATTGTGTAACCACAAGATCTATCATGGGGAAAAGATGTAATATTAATCTAGTGCATTGAGATGCTTACAGCATTTTGAATATACTACTTTGTTGTGTAACCACAAAAGTAGTTATATTTCAATTTTGACTGTATAGAAATGAAGGGTTCTACTTAAACTAAAATATTAAAGTTTGTTGTGCTAACACAAGGCTATTAATGTTTTAGAGGCAAAAGTTTTTGAGAGTTGCATAAAATGCAATTGGAAAGAGTTTCCTACCTTTGAACTTATAATAGGTTTGTTGTGCAACCACAAGATTTTTATAAGGAATTAGGATCTTATTCTCACTAAGAAAATCAATAAGAGGGTTATGATTTTTAGTGGGAGACATAATTAAATTAAAGTCCTAATTTAATTATGTTTTATCATCATGAATTGTTTGCTTATATATTGTTCTTTATTATGTAGATTAAATGGCTTCTTCACTTTCATTACGTTCAATTTTGGATTCAAATAAATTGACTGGTCAAAATTATGTTGACTGGTTGAGAAACCTAAAAATAGTACTCAGTCAAGAAAAACTCTCCTATATTCTTGATGCCCCTAATCCTAAGCCGTTAGAAAATGATGCCACGAATGAAGATAAGTCCATATACAAGATGTGGCAAAATGATTCTCTTACTATCAAATGCATCATACTTGCCTCTATGAATAATGAATTACAGAGGCAGCATGATAGCATGGACACTCAGTCCATATTGCTCAATCTAAAAGAGCTTTATGGAGAGCATAGTAGGACTGCTAGATATGAGATATCTAAGCAATTATTTCATGCAAGAATGATAGAAGGAACATCCATACAAAATCATGTTTTGATGGTAATTGACCTAATCACTCGATTAAGTCAATTAGGTTTTGTAATGGATGGAGAGTTAAGTCAGGATTTGATCCTGCAATCACTTTCAGAATCATTTTCTCAGTTTGTCATGAACTATCACATGAACAAACTAAATTCTTCATTGCCTGAGCTGTTAAATATGCTCAAGACAGTAGAAAGCCATATCAAGAAAAATAAGGCTCCTCTTCTTCTTGTGGAAGGGGTCTCCAAGAAGAAGGCAGGCAAAAGGGGTTCAAAGAGAAGGTTGAATCCTAAAAGTGGTATAAATAAGAAGAAAAAGAGGAAGAAGGTCTTCGGACAAATGACCTATTTTCACTGCAGCAAAGCAGGCCATTAGAAGAGGAATTGCAAGGCTTACCTTGCAACCGTGAAGTCTGGTGCAAATAATGCACCAAAAGGTATGTATGAGATACATACTATATTATCATTAAATTCTTTCATTTCAAATTCTTGGGTATTAGATACCGGTTGTGGTTTTCATATCTGCAAATCTTTGCAGGGGCTACAGAAAATTAAGAGTTTGAAGAAAGGTGACTTCAAGCTCTATGGCGCTGGAGGAGAGTCTATCCAAGCAGAAGCTGTAGGGACAAATATATTGAAGTTACCTTATGGAAAGATCTTAGAGCTTACAAATTGTTATTATATGCCTAAGATCATTAGAAATATTATATCTATAGGGTTTTAATGACAAAAATATTCTAATGAAAATATTTGGGCATTTTAGATTATGATGAAATATATTTCATATTGATGAAAATCACCTTTATTGCATTATGCTCAAATCAAAGAAAAGTTCTTTGATTTTTGATTATGAATCATTGGGAACTTGTGAATCATGCCTTGGGTAAAATGACCAAGATTCCATTTAGGACATAGAGAAAGGACAAATGAGTTATTAGGACTTGTACATGATGTATGTGGTCCTATGACAACTCAAGCTATGATGCAAATGATGATAAAGATCAAAGTATGGTCGAAAAACAAACTTCCTTCGATCTGATGGATACTTTCTAGTGAGTTTCTAGACTATCTTAAAGTTCTCTCTGAATGGACACCTCCTTATACACCGGTGTAGCCGATATGGTACGGTCAATGTGTACTGATTTACCTATTTCCTTCTGATGCTCTGGATTTACGAATAGAGTCCTTCTAAATCTATATCTAGTACTCCATATGAGATATGGAGAGGTAAAAAATCCAATCTTAAGTATCTTAAGATATGAGGTTGTCCAGCTTATGTCAAAAGAAATTTTGACATAACTTGATGCTAGATCAGACAGATGTCTATTTATAGGATATCCTAGAAATAGTATAGGATATATATTCTACCATCCTATTGAATGAAAAGTATTTGTAAGTAGGCATGCCATTTTCATGAAAAAAGAATTTATCCTAGAAAAGGGTAGTGGCAGAAATATTAAACTTAGTGAAGTTCAAGAAAAACAAATAGAAATTTCTCAACCATATAATCATATAAAAGGACCAGAACACATAACTCCTATCCGTAGGTCTAAAAGAGTACGAAATACACCTATGAGGTATGGTTTCATTATTGAGAACAATGAAGCCCAAGTCATTGAAAATGATGAACCTCTGACCTATGCGAAAGCAGTCAAAAGTAAGGACTCTTACAAATGGCTGGCTGCCATGCAATCCAAAATGGAATCCATGCACACCAACAAAGTATGGACTTTGGTGGATGCACCAGAGGATATAAACCCTATTGGATGCAAATGGATTTTTAAGAAAAAGATTGGAGCTGATGGTCAAATAGAAACCTATAAGGCCAGATTGGTGGCTAAGGGTTTTAGGCAAAAATAGGGGATTGATTATGATGAAATATTTTCCTCTATTGCCATGCTCAAATCTATTCGGATTATGCTTGCTATAGCAGCATACCATGATTATGAAATATGGCAAATGGATGTAAAGACTGCCTTCCTTAATGGTTTCCTTGAGGAGGAGGTCTATATGTCACAGCCAGAGGGATTTGAGTCAAATGAGAAACCAAATCAGGTATGCAAGCTTAAGAGATCCATTTATGGATTAAAGCAAGCATCAAGGAGTTGGAACATCCATTTTGATGAAACAGTAAAAGAGTTTGGTTTTATCAAGAATGTTGATGAACCATGTGTGTACAAGAAAACTAGTGGGAGAACCATAGTCTTCTTGGTTCTGTATGTAGATGACATACTACTCATTGGGAATGATATCCCAATGTTACAATCAGTCAAATTATGGCTATCAAATAAGTTTTTCCATGAAAGATTTGGGAGAAGCATCCTATATACTAGGAATAAAGATCTATAGAGATAGATCTAAGAGGATGCTAGGCTTGTCCCAATCAAGGTACATTGACTTAATACTGAAAAGATTCAGTATGGATGGGAGTAAAAGAGGTTATTTACCCATGAGTCAAGGCATACATCTCTCTAAAAAGATGTCTCCTAAGACACCTGAAGAGAGAAATAGAATGAGTTCTATTCCTTATGCTTCGGCTGTTGGATCAATAATGTATGCCATGTTATGTACAAGGCCTGATGTTGCTTATGCTTTAGGCATTGCAAGTAGATTTCAAGCTGATCCAGGAGAGGATCATCATTGGAAAGCTGTGAAAAATATTCTTAAGTACTTGAGAAGGACTAAAGATATTTTTCTAGTATATGGAGGTTCTGATCTTAAATTAGAAGCATATTCTGATTCTAGTTTTCAATCAAACCCAGATGATAGCAAATCCATTTCAGGGTATGTATTTACTCTGAACAGTGGAGCAGTAAGTTGGAAAAGTACTAAGCAGCCAACTATAGCTGACTCAACCACTGAAGCAGAATACATAGCTGTAAGTGAAGCCGCCAAGGAAGCTATCTGGATGAAGAAGTTCATCACTGAATTGGAGTTATTCCTGAAATTAAGAATCCAGTACCACTTTACTATGATAATACTGGAGCTGTAGCTCAAGCAAAGGAACCAAGGTCTCATCATAAATCCAAACACATTCTGAGATGCTTCCATCTCGTTCGAGAAATTATTGAAAGACAAGATGTAGTCATAGAACGAGTGGACACAAAGAACAACATAGCAGACCCATTCACTAAGGCTTTACCACTGCAACTATTTGATCGCCACCTTGATTGTATGGGATTAAAATATAAGGGCGATTGGCTTTAGTGCAAGTGGGAGATTGAAAGGAATATGCCCTCAAGCCAATTTATTTTTGGAATGTTCTTTGTCTTCCAGACTCATGTAATGACATTTTTAATAAATAAAGACATTTATTTCATCATATGCAGTGTCTTATTATTTATTTAAGATTATGATGAACCCTATAAATTAGGGCTATGATTTTAGGATTATGATGAGATCATACTAGTGAGACCTAAAATCTTAAAACCCTAATTTAAATATTCCTAGTCGATGGGACATTGAGTTAGGGATCAATATTTTTTGGTAAGACTAGCACATTCTTTGTATGCTCGATTGAGAGGGTGATTGATCTCACAATAACTTGTGTATGACACTAATACAAGAATGTGGGTGCTCATTAGAGAATGAGTTCACTGAATTGATCCAAATTGAGAATATCTAATGGAGTCTTATCTACATGTCAATAGATGGTTCTCATAGTGGAATTTATGCATGTAATCCTTTGACCTGAAACTACCATAGAATCTTATATATATAAATCCATATTTTGGTTCATACTCATTCATGACTCAGTTATGTATGGGATGATCTGGATATGGTAGATTATATATATGAAGGTTGTGAGTAGGTTAACATGGAATCGATCTCTCCTGGTAAGAGGAAATAGCATCCTACTTGCTTCAAACAAATGATGATTCAGGAAGACTTTGATCAAAGCATGATGAAAAATTAGAAATGGTTTCTAATATTTCATTAAATGAATCATCATCATGAGATTGAAAGAGAAATGAATATGATATTGGGGTTGACATATTTCCATACCCAGAGTCATATTCAGGATGCAGGGAGATCGAAGGATCTAGTTGCATGGTAATTTTCACTGAAGGATATTTTTGGTATTTTCAAAATCAAAATTCTTCTGATAGTCATGATACGTTGCTAGACGTCAATCAATCATGTGTGGGTTTGATTAAATTAAAATTTTAATTTAATTATTAAATTAGAAAGTGTTCTAAATTAAGTCAAATTGGGTTGGCTGGTTTTGACCTAAATCGGTTTGGTTGAGTTCTAACCAGATTAGGTCAAATCACACCCAGACTCACTACTGGTTAGATGTGAAACCCAATGGGTCACACATAAAGAGAATTGATTAAGGGTCTAATTGGATTAGACCATGTTTGCAAGATGAACATGCTAGCACATGTTGCAAACCCTAGCACTTGGTTTCGAATTGGATTCGAATCAGCTTCCGATTTGGGCAAATTTAGATCCAATTTGAGCCAAATAGGATTTGATCTTGAGTTGGATTAACTAACCTAGATTGATTGGGCTTTAGATTGGGCCACATACCTACATCTCATGTGAGAGTCTCTCTTATGCGTGTGCTTTCAAAGGACTCTCTTGGCGCGCATGGAATAAGTTGGCGCCTACCTTCTTTGACTTTTTTAATATTGTTATGTCACGTAAACTTTTATATTGGCATGGACATCAGATATGGGGCACAGAAGAGTCCTTCTATAGATGAAATTCTTTTTTTTTTCTGCCCCAGATGTTTTGTCGCCCAAGAGGACTCCTTTGCCGCCCACTTCTTTGCCACTTCTTCTTTACGCCTCTTGGGACTTTGACTATTCAAAGTACATCTCCATGCCTTCTTGATGAATGGGCATCCTTTTAAGAGCCATTAGATGGCCATATAATCTAATCCAAATCTTTGAATTATGGCACCATATATTTATGCATCGCGACTCTTCATAGAAAAACTATGTAGAATTAGTCCGAAGAGTCCTTCTATTTTAAGGCACCTCTTGGACTAAGTCTACATAATTTTAAATGGCACAAAATTTAGATGGGTGTGAGATTTGATGATGGGGCATGAGATATTAATATGGGAAGGGAGTGAGATTTTTAGATGGCACCCCTACGTACATTATAAATAATGGTGCGCATCAAGAGTCCAGGGGTGTGTGAACATTATCTTTTCTTTCTTATAAGAATTTCTTTTTGTCCAATTTTCTTTCTTCCCTTCTCTTGTCTAGACCTTATCTTTATAGGAACAAGAAGTCATCTTAAGACTAAGAGATTAGGAAGAAAAATTAAGAAGACAAAAGAAAAAAAAAAGATAGATAAGGACAGGCAAGGAAAGTGACATAAAGGCTTAAGAAGGTCTTGCCCTTATAATTAAAGTTTTTGTTATTAGAACTTTAATTATATAAATCAGAGGTGCTGGTATCTTGATCGAGTCTTTGTGTGGATCAACGTTGGAGGGTGAACACATGGGCATCTGGTGGAAACCCTAATGGTTTGCTACCGATGATCAGGGTCAATTTAGGATTTAGCGATAAGAGGTATGTTCTAATACTTTCTCTTATGTTATATATACATGTTATATGATTTAATTGCTAATGAGGTGGTCCTAGGGTTTGGATTTGGTTTATTTGATTTCATGTTTTTGCTTTGAAATTCATGCTTCTGCACTGTACACCAAATCCATCAGATCTTGTATGTATTAACTGATCTGGCACCTGAGGAGCCAACTCTGAATGCTAGAGGAGCAGTCCAAGAGACTTACTAGAAGTGGCTCAATGACTGCACCACTGTTTGATGCATCATGCTGGCAGTAATGAATGATGAGTTTAGCTGCAGGTTCGAGAATGCCCAACTTGAGGAGATGCTTCAAATGTTAAACGACTCCTTTGGTATGCCCGACGATGTTAAATGGCATAAGACTAGTTGTGCCATTTTCAATGCTCGAATGAGGGATGGGACATCTATCACCGATTATGTATTGTACATAATCGAGATGATTGAGTGCCTGAGTAAGCTGGACTTTTTCCTACATGAGTAGCTCGAGAAGGATACAATCCTGAATTCATTGCCCAAGTCCTTCCTCCCATTCCTTACTTATTTTAAGATAACAAAGCTTGCAGTGAACTACCATGGCTTATTGGGCTTGTTGTAGAACTTTGAGAAGGATCATCAGCTCTAAAAAGAGTCAATGAATGTAGTGGGAGGATCTTCTTTTGGTCGATCCTTTAAGAAAGGAAAGAAAAATAAGAAGAAGAACAATAAGAAGGTGTTGCCGCATGCTGGGATATTTGCACAGGATCAGATCAAGAAGCACCAGCTTGACTAGAGCCATGCAAAGTGCTTCTTTTGTAAGAAATGGAAGCATTGGAAGAGAAACTATCTTTAATACATTGCCTCTCTGGACCCGAACAGGCCGAGGAGGAAACAAGTAGTTGCTGGGTAAGGTAATTATATGATAACATCTTGCAACTTTTTAATTTATGATACTACTACCTGGGTATTAGATACCAAAAGCTCTTATCATATTTATAATTTGATGCAATATTTTTAGATCAATAGAAGATTTGATGAAGGCATGAGGTTCTTGAATGTTGGAGATGAAAGATAAGTTTCAGTTCTAGTCTTTGAAATCATGAACCTTGTAATCAATTATCATAGAGTTATTCTTAGTGATTATCATTTTTGACCAAGTTTTTTATTGAATGTAATTTTTGTAGGACTTTTGGCCAAGAATAGTTATCAATTTTCAATAAAAGCAAATTTTTGTAATGTTATTTTGAATGATGTTATAGTTTGTATTGGATAATAGAATAATAAAATATATCTATTATCACAGCCTGTTAATGTAGTTCAGTCCTCCGGTAAATGCCCTAGATTTGACAATGTGTCAGATGTCTACATTTGGCACTATAGGCTAGGATAGAATAAATAGATTGGCTCAAGAAGAAATTTTTGAGGTCAATGATTGTGAATCCCTTCCGACCTGTGAGTTCTGTCTCCTTGGAAAGATGACCAAGTCACTTTTTATTGAAAAGAATGAACGAGCCATTGAACTCTTTGGTCTAGAATATACTGATGTATATGGACCCATGAGCACAAGTACTAGAGGTTGATATTTCTACTTCATAACCTTCATAGATGACCTATCCACGTATGGATATGTCTATTTAATGAAGCATAAGTCGGAGTCGTTTGAAATATTCAAACTATTTCGTAATGAGGTAGAAAAGCAAACTGAGAAGAGTATTAAAATTCTTTGGTCTGACCGAGGGGTGAGTACCTTTTCAGTAAATTTTTGATATATGTTGGGGAGAATGGGATTCTCTCCTATGGACTCCTCTTAGAACATCACAGCATAAAGGTGTGTCCGAAAGAAGGAATCAAATTCTATTGGACATGATTCGATCCATGATGGAGTTTGCCAGTTTGCCTATCTCCTTATGGGATATGCACTCGAGTCAGCTTATTATATTCTGAATAGAATTTTGAGTAAGTCTATTTCTAAAATATCATATAAGATGTGGACAGGGCATAAACCAATACTCTCGCACCTTAGGATTTAGGGGTGTCTGGCTTATGTCAAACATTTAGTAACGAACAAGCTTGGACCTAGGTTTGATAAGTGTAGTTTAATTGGGTACCAAAAGAAACCAAAGGATATTACTTCGATCTTGCTGAAGAGCAAAAAGTGTTTGTCAGCCTTAAAACAGTCTTTTTAGAAAAGGAGTTTCTTGATGAAGGGACTTATGCCTATAAGATCGAGCTTGAGGAAGTTCGATAGGTAGAAAATTCGATACAAGTAGCTGAACCAGAATCGGATTTGATTTGATCAGACCCAAAGCCTAATGAACCTACTGTTAGATACATGTGCCCTAAAAGCCAGAATTGGCTGACACTTGTAATACACTTCTAGGGGCAAAATTATAATTTTGACTAAAATCAATAAATGGGTTATTTTCTATCACATATGTATATTTAGTGTCTGTGATACATCCTTTGAGTTAATGGTAATGATAATTCATATTTTCAAGAGTTGAAAAGTTAAGACATGAATAATCATTATTAACTCATAAATTGCTCCTGACCATAGGATCATCATGAGGATGGTGATTGATCCGGAAGGTTGGTGTACAATCGCTTCTCTTTAGTAGATGAGTCTTGAGTCTACGGTGTGGAGACACCGGAGCGAGAGTACAGGTACTCGTTAGAGAACGAGGGCACTGAGCGTGACCACCTCGAGTAGTCATTAGGGAAGTCTACCTTCTCGTCAATGACTGACTCGATGCTGCAGTAGTGTGTCTGGTTCTTTGACCTGAGATGCATCGGCAGTTCACCTTGAGGGTGTTATAGTTTGACTACACCATTACTCGGTCTCCTAGCCATATGGAACCCTGAGGTGTATGTTGGCTATAGCATGTTCATTGTAGGAACTGGATTGCATCAAGATGGAATCTATCTACCTCGGTGGTAGAGGAGTAGCCCTATGATGATCATGAGAATCAAGTCCAGAAATCCATGGCCATGGTAGAGTGAAATAATAGAAAGAGTTTCTATTTAGATTTTCACATTGGACTCGAATCGAATGATTACATCATATGACAGAGACTAGGGTTTGACGAGTTCACCTTAACCCTAATCTGATCGGGGCTCAAGATAGAAGAACTGAATCACACAGGTAGCTGCACCAAGAGGTTCGCATTCAGCTCTGATGGGTTGCCACCATATACTGCTAGGTGTCACTGGTGGATTTTGGGAGCAATTAGAATGATTTAGATGATCGATCATTCTAGCTGTTCGAATCAGAAGAGTTCTGATCCATCGAAAGGAGTTTCGATGATGTCGATGATAGAGATCATGACATATCCCATTACCATACAGAACTGAACCTAACTGGGTCACACAAACAAGGGTTTGAATCTGGTGATCATCAATTGAACTGATCTAGTTCAATTGATCTGAATGAGATTCAATTAGGTTCAAGGAAATCGTGCTAGCACTCGATTGAACCTAACGTTCTTCTTTTACTATCATAAATAAGTTGTCCTGACTGAGCCAAAGGAGTTTGTGCTCAATCAGAGGCCTTCATATGGTCTGACTGGAGGTTGTCCAAGTCAGAAAAGGTTGTCTTATTTGTAAGACATTACCTGCCATTTTTGGTCACCTGCCATTTCTTGTTCTTTGACTTTGGTCAAAAGTCTACCTTTGACTGGTCAAACGTTGACCATTGACCCTTTGACTTTTGACCACATGTCATGCACCTATTGGAGAGCTGGTGGGGGCCTGTCCCCCTGCCAGAACCTGGCAAGGAGAAGGGCGCACGCCACCCTAGGGTGGCGTGAGCCCAAGTTGGAGGCGCCTAGGAGTCCTTGTTGGACAAGGACTCCATCCTCCTTTTTGGATTCCAATTAGAGTTCTACTAAGAACCAACTTTGACTGGTCTTAGGCACCCTCTAAGGAGGAATCCAGGGGTCTCTATTCCCAACCAATCAGATTTAGATCTGATTTCACAAAGGGTTGTGATTGGTTGGGAGGAAGAGGAGTTGGATCACAAGCTAGGTCTATAAATAAGACCCTGCGCCCAACTCCTAGATTCTAACAATAAAAGAGATATGATATGATCATAGTTTCCCATGCCCCAAGGCTGCCTCTCCCCTCCTTCTCCACACCATAGTCTCTTCTCCCCTTGCTCTCCACGTCCAAAAGGAGTTTTGGACTTAGGTTGGTGCGATTCAGATCAAAGGAAAGGCGATCAAAAGCAAGAAGGCTGCGCTGCTGCAAAG
>QRFJ01001051.1:0-18378 GCA_006176705.1 Cocos nucifera
GGAGAAGGAGAGAGAGGGCTAGATGTTGGCATAGAGAAGGGAGAGGGGCAGCCTTAGGGCATGGCTAGGAGAGAAGTCCTATAAAAATGGGCGCAGATAGGGTCTATGTATAGACTCTGCTGCGCCATGTAGTACTGCATCACCCCGGTCAATCATATTGCTTCATTCAATTAGATCTAAATTTTATTGATGGGATGAGAGACCCATGGATTCATCCTAAGGTGGCACTTAAGACTGGTTAAAGTCTATAGGTGAGGGTCACCTAGTTTGAATCCAACAAGCAACCTGGAGTCTCATTTGTATGGGACTCCAGCATCCCTATCCATGGGTGCATGCCTAAGATGGCATGCACCCCCTTTCTTTCCAATTTCTAGAGAGGGGACAAGCCCCTATCTGCTCTCCAATAAGTGCGTGACACATGGGCAGATGTCCAAGAGTCAAAGGTCAACGTTTGACTAAGTCAAAGTACAAGAATTAGCAGGTGATCGAAAATGGCAGATGTTGTCTCAAATTTATCTCATAAATTAAGATAATCTTTTTCTAACTTGGATAAGCTCCAGTTAGACCAGGTAAAGGTACCTGAGTGAGCATAAATTTATTTATCTCAGTTGAGATAACTTTTAATGATAATAAAAGGAGAAAATTAAGCTCAATCGTATGCTAGCACGATTTTCTTGAACCTAATTAATCTTATTCAAATCAACTGAACTGGGTTAGTCCAATTGATGATATCCAGATCCAAACCCTTGTTTGTATGATCTAGTTAGGTTCGGTTCTATATGATAATGGAACATATCATGATCTTCATTATTGACATCATCGAAACTCCTTTCGATGGATCAAAACTTTTCTGATTCAGACAACTAGAATGATCGATCATCAAAATCATTCTAGTTGCTCCCAAAATCCACCAGTGACACCTAGCAGCATATGGTGGCAACCCATCAAAACTAAAAATGAACCTCTCAGTGTAGCTACTTGTGTGATTAAGTTCTTCTATCTTGAGCCCCAATCAGATTAGGGTTATGGTGAACTCGTGAAATCCTAATTCCTATCATATGATTTAATCATTCGATTCAAGTCCAATGTGAAAACCTTTAATAGAAACTTTTTCTATTATTTTACATTCTGCCATGGCCATGGGCTTATGGACTTGATTCTCATGATCGTCATAGGGCTGCTCCTCTTCCACCGAGGTAGATAGATTCCATCTTGGTGCAATCCAATTCCTATAATGGACATGTTATAGCCAACATACACCTCAGGATTTTGAATGGCTAGGAGACCGAGTCATGGTGTAGTCAAACTATAACACCCTCAAGATGAACTGTCGATGCACCTCAGGTCAGAAAATTAGACACACCACTACAGCATCGAGTCAATCATCGACGAGAAGGTTGACTTTTTTATGACTACTCGAGATGGTCATGCTTAGTACCCTTATTCTCTAATGAGTATCTGTACTCTCACTCTGGTGTCTCTACACTGTAGACTCAAGACTTATCTACTATATAGAAGTGATTGTATACTAATCTTTCGGATCAATCACCATCCTCATGATGATCCTACGGTCAGGAGCATTTTATGAGTTAATAATGATAATTCATGTCTTAAATTTTTAACTCTTGAAAATATGAATTATCATTATCATTAACTCAAGGAATGTATCACAGACACTAAATATATGTATGTGATAGAAAATAACCTATTTTATTATTTATAGTCAAAATTATAATTTTGCCCTTAGAAGTGTATTACAAGTGTCAGCCAATTCTGGCTTCTAGAGCATACATATCTAACAGAAACTTTTTCACCTATTGCCATATTTCATAGTCGAGGTATGCTGCTATAGCAATACACCTCAAGATTTCGAATGGCTAGAAGACCGAGTCATGGTGTAGTCAAACTATAACACCCTCAAGATGAACTGTCGATGCACCTCAGATAAAAAAACCCGACACACCACTGCAGCATCGAGTCAGTCATCGACGAGAAGGTTGACTTTCTTATGACTACTCAAGATGGTCACGCTTAGTACCCTTATTCTCTAATGAGTACTTGTACTCTCACTCCGATGTCTCTACACCGTAGACTCAAGACTTATCTACTATATAGAAGTGATTGTATACTAATCTTTCGGATCAATCACCATCCTCATGATGATCCTACGATCAGGAGCATTTTATGAGTTAATAATGATAATTCATGTCTTAAATTTTTAACTCTTAAAAATATGAATTATCATTATCATTAACTCAAGGAATGTATCACAGACACTAAATACACATATGTGATAGAAAATAACCCATTTTATTATTTATAGTCAAAATTATAATTTTGCCCTTAGAAGTGTATTACATGTGTCAGCCAATTTTGGCTTCTAGAGCATACATATCTAACAGAAACTTTTTCACCTATTGCTATGCTCAAATCAATTCAGATTATGCTTGCTATAGCAGCATACCTCGATTATGAAATATGGCAAATGGATGTGAAGACTACCTTTCTTAACAATTTTCTTGAGGAGGAGGTCTATATGTCACAGCCAGAGGAATTTGAGTCAAATGAGAAATCAAATCAGGTATGCAAGCTTAAGAGATCCATTTATGGATTAAAGCAAGCATTAAGGAGTTGGAACGTCCATTTTGATGAAGCAGTAAAAGAGTTTGGTTTTATCAAGAATGTTGATGAACCATGTGTGTACAAGAAAACTAGTGGAAGAACTATAGTCTTCTTAGTTCTGTATGTAGATGACATACTACTCATTTGGAATGATATCCCAATATTACAATCAGTCAAATTATGGCTATCAAATAAGTTTTCCATGAAAGATTTGGAAGAAGCATCCTATATACTAGGAATAAAGATCTATAGAGATAGATCTAAGAGGATGCTAGGCTTGTCCCAATCAAGGTACATTGACTTAATACTGAAAAGATTCAGTATGGATGAGAGTAAAAGAGGTTATTTACCCATGAGTCAAGGCATACATCTCTCTAAAAAGATGTCTTCGAAGATACCTGAAGACAGAAATAGAATGAGTTCTATTCCTTATGCTTCGGCTGTTGGATCAATAATGTATGCCATGTTATGTACAAGGCCTGATGTTGCTTATGCTTTAGGCATTGTAAGTAGATTTCAAGCTGATCCAGGAGAGGATCATTGGAAAGCTGTGAAAAATATTCTTAAGTACTTAAGAAGGACTAAAGATATTTTTCTAGTATATGGAGGTTCTGATCTTAAATTAGAAGCATATTATGATTCTAGTTTTTAATCAGACCCAGATGATAGCAAATCCTTTTCAGGGTATGTATTTACTCTGAACAGTGGAGCAGTGAGTTGAAAAAGTACTAAGCAGCCAACTGTAACTGACTCAACTACTGAAGTAGAATACATAGCTGTAAGTGAAGCCGCCAAGAAAGCTATCTGGATGAAGAAGTTCATCACTGAATTATGAGTTATTCTTGAAATTAAGAATCCAGTACCACTTTACTATGATAATACTGAAGCTGTAGCTCAAGCAAAGGAACCAAGGTCTTATCATAAATCCAAACACATTCTGAGATGCTTCCATCTCGTTCGAAAAATTATTGAAAGACAAGATGTAGTCATAGAACGAGTGGACACAAAGAACAACATAGCAAACCCATTCACTAAGGCTTTACCACTGCAACTGTTTGATCGCCACCTTGATTGTATGGGATTAAAATATAAGGGCAATTGGCTTTAGTGCAAGTGGGAGATTGAAAGGAATATGCCCTCAAGCCAATTTATTGGGATGTTCTTTATCTTCCAGACTCATGTAATGACATTTTTAATAAATAAAGGCATTTATTTCATCATATGTAGTGTCTTATTAATTATTTAAGATTATGATAAATCCTATAAATTAGGGCTATGATTTTAGGATTATGATGAGATCATACTAGTGAGATCTAAAATCTTAAAATCCTAATTTAAATATTCCTAGTCGATGGGACATTGAGTTAGGGATCAATGTTTTTCGGTAAGACTAGCACATTCTTTGTATGCTCGATTGAGAGGATGATTGATCTCACAATAACTTGTGTATGACACTAATACAAGAATGTGGGTGCTCATTAGAGAATGAGTTCACTGAATTGATCCAAATTGAGAATATCTAATGGAGTCTTATCTACATGTCAATAGATGGTTCTCATAGTGAAATTTGTGCATGTAATCCTTTGACCTAAAACTACCATAGAATCTTATATATATAAATTCATATTTTGGTTCATACTCATTCATGACTCAGTTATGTATGGGATGATCTGGATATGGTAGATTATATATATGAAGGTTGTGAGTAGGTTAACATGGAATCGATCTCTCCTGGTAAGAGGAAATAGCATCCTACTTGCTTCAAACAAATAATGATTCAGGAAGACTTTGATCAAAGCATGATGAAAAATTAGAAATGGTTTCTAATATTTCATTAAATGAATCATCATCATGAGATTGAAAGAGAAATGAATATGATATTGGGGTTGACATATTTTCATACCCAAAGTCATATTCAGGATGCAGGGAGATCGAAGGATCTAGTTGCATGGTAATTTTCACTGAAGGATATTTTAGATATTTCCATTAAAATTTTACATCTTTCAGATAGTCATGATACGTTGCTAGATGTCAATCATGTCTTGTGGGTTTGATTAAATTAAAATTTTAATTTAATTATTAAATTAGAAAGTGTTCTAAATTAAGTCAAATTGGGTTGGCTGGTTTTGACCTAAATCGGTTTGGTTGAGTTCTAACCAGATTAGGTCAAATCACACCCAGACTCACTGCTGGTTAGACGTGAAATCCAATAGATCACACATAAAGAGAATTCATTAAGGGTCTAATTAGATTAGACCATGTTTGCAAGATGAACATGCTAGCACATGTTGCAAACCCTAGCACCTAGTTTCAAATTAGATTTGAATCAGCTTCCGATTTAGGCTAATTAAGATCCGATTTGAGCCAAATAGGATTTGATCTTAAGTTGGATTAACCTAGATTGATTGGGCTTTAGATTGGGCACCATATACCTGCATCCCATGGACCAGAGAGTCTATCCCTTATGCGTGGGAAGTCTTTCATGCGCAAAGGACTCTTTGGCACATGGAATAAGTTGGTGCCTACCTTCTTTGACTTTTTTAATATTGTTATGTCACATAAACTTTTATATTGATGTGGACATCAGATATGGGGCACAGAAGAGTCCTTCTGCAGATGAAATTCTTTTTTTTCTTTTCACCCAAGATGTTTTGTCGCCCAAGAGTCCTTGCCGCCTTGGACTACTTGCCGTCCACTTCTTCTTTACGCCTCTTGGGACCTTGACTATTCAAAGTACATCTCCATGCCTTCTTGATGAATGGGCATCTCTTTAAGAGCCATTAGATGGCCATCTAATCTGATCCAAACCTTTGAATTATGGCGCCACATATTTATGCATTGTGACTCTTCATAGAAAAACTACATAGAATTAGTCCGAAGAGTCCTTCTATTTTAACGCACTTCTTGGACTAAGTCTACGTAATTTTAAATGGCGCAAAATTCAGATGGGTGTGAGACTTGATGATGGAGCATGAGATATTGATATGGGAAGGGTGTGAGACTTTTTGATGGCACCCCTACGTACATTATAAATAAGGGTGCGCATCAAGAGTCGATGAGTGTGTGAACATTATCTTTTCTTTCTTACAAGATTTTTTTTTTATCCAATTTTCTTTCTTCCCTTCTCTTGTCAGACCTTGTCATTATAGGGACAAGAAGTCATCTTAAGACTAAGAGATTAGGAAGGAAAATTAAGAAGACAAAAGAAAAAGAAAGATAGATAAGGAGAGGCAAGGAAGGTGACATAAAGGCTTAAGAAGGTCTTGCCCTTATAATTAAAGTTCTTATTATTAGAATTTTAATTATATAAATCAGAGGTGCTGGTGTCTTGATCAAGTCTCTATGTGGATCAATGTTGGAGGGTGAACAAGTGGAAACCTGATGGAAACCTTGACGGACTGCTATAGGTGATCAGGGTCAATTTAGGGTTTCGATAAGAGGTACGTTCTAATACTTTCTCTTATGTTACAAATGCATGTTATATGATTTAATTGCTAATGAGATGGTCCTAGGGTTCGGGTTTGGTTTATTTGATTTCATATTTTTTGCTTTAAAATTCATGCTTTTGCCCTGTACACCAAATCCATCACCTCAAGCTCGAATGAGCAAGTTAGAATATCTAACTTGCTCAGGTATCAGATCTAAGCTATTATTCTATAACTACATTAGATGTAGTATTGTAGCATATTGATGAGATCAATATATTAATCTTTTCTTTATGTTTTTAATTTTTGATTTAATATCATACCTTTGTCATATAATAAATCTTAGATCTAGGATATTTTTATATTTATTTAAATAAATATTTAATTTATTTAAGTCCTCTTCTGCATGATCTTGAAAAGTTTCAAGATCTACTCGTGAAACCCTAGATCTGATTCCTTAAATTGGTATAAGAGCCTAGGTTCTTATTACATAATTTTCTTGAGCATGTTTAGATTATTTATTGGATTAGATCTAATTTATAATCTAATTATTAAATATAAAATTAAAAATTTAGATCTCACAAACTGCTATAAGGTTATCTTGCTGTAAGGTTTATCCCTTACAGTGAAAAGATTGTCCTAGTTCGTGATGATGTGTTCCTAATCATAAATTTATTAGATTTGATCTAATTTTATTTATAATTTAGTAGATTTAAAATAATTTTAGATCTAAAAATTAAAGTTTTAGATTGCATGAACTGATCTTATAAGATTGTCCTACTGTAAGGTTTAGCCCTTACAGTAAAAAAGTTGTCCTAGTACGTGCAGATCTAAAACGTTGATCATAAAATTTTAGATTAGATCTAAAAAATTTTATGATCTAATTAAAAATACTTTAATCTAATTTTAATCATCATAAATATATTAGATTTGATCTAAGTTAGTTTATGATTGGTTGGTGTTGAAACTATTTTAATTACATGAACCTGTTTAGATTAGATCTAAACTAGATTCATGTTTATATTACTTGCATTTTGATTATGAATCAAACATGTAACTTGATTGGTAGAATTATGTTGTAAAAATATTTTACAAATATGAAAATCATTTTCAAAAAGCCGAACCCCAATCCTCAGCCCAAAATTTAATTAAGAATTAAGAAGTTATTTGATTAGGATATAGGATTGTATATTGAAGATCCTAAGACACGAATCATAACATATTGGGTTAAATAGGTTAGTGGAGATTTGGTCTATTAATTAGGTTAGACCTAGGGTTAAATTAAAGAATGTACTTAATTAGATGACTAAATCTAATCAATTATTGTCTTAGATTAGGTCAAGGATTCTCTAGATCAATTACAATAGTTGTAGTTGGTCAAGTCCTTATCTTTAACGAGACCCAAGATGGACTTGATTCTTGGCTATGTAGTCTAGCACAAACTATTAGATTGATCTAATTAAAACTAATTAAATCAGTTGGTGTCTAAGATAAATCAGACTGGTGGTCTTTAATTGGTAGTCCACCTACCTAGCCATTTCTGATGGTATCTAAGGTAAGCTTTAGCAGATCCTCCCACTGATCGAACTTATCCGACCTCTTGGTGAGATTATATTTTGATCAGATCACTTGACAATTTGAGTTAACCCATGTCAGCTCAATAAATCAGTGTGATTGATTTAGGTGCTCCTAGACTAGCCTATTAATGGACTCCCTTAATCTGACTTGGTGAAGCCAGTGGGAGGATCATGATAAGCTAGTTCATCTAACATTCTTTCTCTAAATTAAATTAATTAAATTTTCTAAAATTATTAGATTCATAAAATAAAATAATTATGGTGATAACTAGATCATAGCCTCCCATTAATTGGATGATAATAGGTCCATTTATTGGATAATCATTGGAGGCCCATAGGCTTGGTGCTTATTCGCTAATGAAATTATCATTCATACTATGATTTCTTAGATGCGTCTCTCTAAATGATGGTTAGGTTGATCACCATAGTTGGGCTTAATCATTCATTAGTTAGATGGACCAAGTATGATCATTTTAATGGTTGGACCTAATCGAAACTTTCAATGGAGGCCCTAGCCTACTGAAAAGATACTTGAGGTAAAATTAAATTACTAGAAATTATTTGAAGAAACAATTGGTTATGAACCTATCCTTAGATGTACATGGGTTGACCAACCATAGTTGGGCTTGTATGTAGTCTATGCGGATTCTAGTATCCACAAAGAAATTAGGAGAATTCCTCGAATTGGAGGTAGAGGATACCAGTTCGAATAAAATAGTGGAAGAATCTTTTGATTAAAGTCTAAATCTTTAGGTTTAATGAATCAATTACTAATTAGGCTTTTGGTTCTTCTTTGTGTAGTTAAACCCAAACCATAGTTGCTCCATTCACTATTAGACAGTGATTAGCTTATGAGACCCAACTTTGATAATAAGTATCAAAAGTTGAATGTTGTTCAGCAGCACAAAGTGGTTCGTGCTGGGGCTTCTATGCCTAATTTAAACATAAGATCCAAGAATAACCTAGATCAGGTAGAATGCTTCCACTGTAAGAAGCAGGAGTTTTGGAAGAGGAATTATTCTCAGTATCATGATTTTCATGACCCCAATAAGCTGAATAAGAGAGATAAGCAAGTAGTTGCTGATTAAGAATGTTAAATGATAATACCTTGTAATTTTTCTGTTTGTGATATTTCTACTTGGGTATTGGATACCGAAAGTCTAGACCATATTTGCAATATATTGTAAGGACTTCAAGTTAGTAGAAAATTTGAAAATAATGAGCGATTCCTAAATGTTGGAGATGAAAGGTCTGTTTCAGTTCTAGTTATGGAAATAGTTCAACTCATTTTAATACTAATATCATTTTCTTAAATGAATGTCATTATTGTCCCTCCTTTCTGATGAATATAATCTCTGTTGGCCTTTTGGCCAAAGATGGTTATCATTTGTTAATAAAAGAAAATTATTGTGATATTATTATGAATAACGTTATAATAATGCAAGGACAATGGAGAAATGATATTTATATTTTATCATAGCCTGTGAGTGTAATGTATACTTCTAGAAAATATTTAAGATTAGATAATGTCTCTGATATCTATCTATGGCACTGTAGGCTAGGTCACATAAACAAGAATAGGATAAATAGGTTGACTCAAGAGGAAATTTTTGAAGTCAGTGACTATGAATCACTTCCAACCTGTGAATCTTATCTTCTTGATAAAATGACCAAGTCATCTTTTTCTAAAAAGGTGAGAGAGCTACTGAGCTCTTAGATCTAGTACATACTGATGTATGTAAACCAATGAGCATTGGTGCTAGAGGTAGATATTTCTACTTCATCATCTTTACAGATGATCTATTTAGGTATGGATATGTTTATCTGATGAAACATAAGTCAAATTCATTTGAAATATTTAAAAGATTTCAAAGTAAAGTAGAAAAACAAACTAAAAAGAGTATTAAAACTCTTCGATCAAATCGAGAAGGTGAATATCTATCCGATGAGTTCTTGACATATCTAGGAGAGAATGGGATTCTCTCATAGTGGACTCCTCCTGGCACACCACAGCATAATGGTGTATCAAAAAGAAGAAATAGAACCTTGTTGGACATGGTTCGATCTATGATGGAGTTTGCTAGTTTGTTTATTTTATTTTGGGGTTATGCTCTTGAGACTACATGTTATATATTGAATAATGTACCAAGTAAATCTATCGCAAAGACTCTATATGAGATATGGACTGGGCGTAGGCCTACACTTTCTCTCTTGTGGGTTTGGGGTTGTCCGACCTATATTCAACATTTGAATACAGATAAGCTTGGACCTCAGTCTGATAAGTGTGTATTTATAGGATATCCCAAAGAAGGTAAGGGTTACTATTTCTACCATGCTGAAGAACAAAAGGTGTTCGTCGGCCTTAACAAAATCTTTTTAGAAAAAAAGTTCCTTGGTGAAGGAACTGTTGCCTATAAAGTTGAACTTGATGAAGTTCAACAAGTAGAAAAATTGATACCTATAACTAAACCTGAGTCAGATTTGATTAGATCAGATTCAAAACCCAATGTACCTACATCATTAAGACAATCCAATAGAGTACTGCATCATTTGAATAGATACTATAATTTTTAAGATGGTGATCTCATTGAACTCGATGAAAATGATGAGGATCTGATCACCTATATGGATATCATACAGAGACCTAATTCTGAGAAATGGCTTGAGGCCATGAAATCTAAAATGGAGTCCATGAAGGTCAACGATGTGTGGACATTGGTTGACCAACCCAAAGAGGTTAAACCCATTGGATGTAAATGAATCTTTAAAATGAAAAAGAGCACAGACAGAATGGTGGAGATCTATAAATCTCATCTGGTTGCCAAGGGGTATCATCAATGTTATAGTATTGACTATGATGAGACATTTTCTTCTATAGTAATGCTCAAATTCATTTGAATTATGCTTGCGATTGCTGCCCATCTGGACTATGAGATCTGGCAGATGGTGTTAGATCTATGAGCCCTAGAAGCCAAAATTGGCTGACACTTGTAATACACTTCTAGGGGCAAAATTATAATTTTGACTAAAATCAATAAAATAGATTATTTTCTATCACATATGTGTATTTAGTGTCTGTGATACATCCTTTGAGTTAATGGTAATGATAATTCATATTTTCAAGAGTTGAAAATTTAAGACATGAATAATCATTATTAACTCATAAAATGCTCCCGACCATAGGATCATCACGAGGATGGTGATTGATCCGAAAGGTTGGTGTACAATCGCTTCTCTTTAGTAGATGAGTCTTGAGTCTATGGTGTGGAGACACCAGAGCGAGAGTATAGGTACTCGTTAGAGAACGAGGGCACTGAGCGTGACCACCTCGAGTAGTCATTAGGAAGTCTACCTTCTCGTCAATGACTGACTCGATGCTGCAGTGGTGTGTCTGGTTCTTTGACCTGAGGTGCATCAACAGTTCACCTTGAGGGTGTTATAGTTTGACTACACCATAACTCGGTCTCCTAGCCATCTGGAACCCTGAGGTGTATGTTGGCTATAGCATGTTCATTGTAGGAACTGGATTGCATCAAGATGGAATCTATCTACCTCGGTGGTAGAGGAGCAGCCCTATGATGATCATGAGAATCAAGTCCAGAAGTCCATGGCCATGGTAGAGTGAAATAATAGAAAGAGTTTCTATTTAGGTTTTCACATCGGACTTGAATCGAATGATTACATCATATGACAGAGACTAGGGTTTGACGAGTTCACCTTAACCCTAATCTGATCGGGGCTCAAGATAGAAGAACTTAATCACATAGGTAGCTGCACCAAGAGGTTCGCATTCAGCTCTGATGGGTTGCCACCATATACTGCTAGGTGTCACTGGTGGATTTTGGGAGCAATTAGAATGATTTAGATGATCGATCATTCTAGCTGTTCGAATCAGAAGAGTTCTGATCCATCGAAAAGGAGTTTCGATGATGTCGATGATAGAGATCATGACATATCCCATTACCATATAGAACTGAACCTAACTGGGTCACACAAATAAGGGTTTGAATCTGGTGATCATCAATTGAACTGATCCAGTTCAATTGATCTGAATGAGATTCAATTAGGTTCAAGAAAATCGTGCTAGCACTCGATTGAACCTAACGTTCTTCTTTTACTATCATAAATAGTTATCCTGACTGAGCCAAAGGAGTTTGTGCTCAATCAGAGGCCTTCACCTGATCTGACTGGAGTTTGTCCAAGTCAGAAAATGGTTGTCTTATTTTGTAAGATAATACCTACCATTTTTGGTCACCTACCATTTCTCGTCCTTTGACTTTGGTCAAAAGTTAACCTTTGACTGGTCAAATGTTGACCATTGATACTTTGACTTCTGTCCACGTGTCATGCACCTATTGGAAGAGCTGGTGGGGGCTTGTCCTCCTGCCAGAACCTAGCAAGGAGGAGGGTGCACGCCACCCTTGGTGTGTGCCCAAGCTGGAGGCGCCCAGGAGTCCCTATTGGATAGGGACTCCATCTTCTTTTTGGATTCCGATTAGACTTCTCCTAAGAACCAAGTTTGACTGGATCTTAGGTGCCATCTAAGGAGGAATCCAAGGGACTCTATTCCCACCAATCAGATTTAGATCTGATTTCACAAAGGGTTGTGATTGGTTGGGAAGAAGAGGAGTTGGATCACGCATAGTCTATAAATAAGATCCTGCGCCCAACTCAAAGAGCAATTAAAATTCCCATGCCCCAAGGCTGCCTCTCCTCTCCTCCTCCATGCCAAGTCCACCTTCTCCCTCTCCTATCCATGCCCAAAGGAGTTTGGGATCTTAGTTGGTGCAATCCAGATGAGAGAAAGGCGATAGAAAGCTAGAAGGCTGCACTACAGCAAAGGATAACTATTGATCTTCAAAAGGTGTTTTGAAGATCCTCTACATCAGATCCAGATCTAATTTTTGGAGATGTGATAAAAAAGAAGAGGATCTCCAGATCCAGCCTAAGTGGATACTGATAAAGGTCAGGCACTTTAATGGTTAGATCCAGAATCTTTTGCTGCATACAGGATCATCAACAGGTAATAGGATTACCCTACATCAAGGTAAATTAAATATGATTTAATTTATCTATATTTTATTTTTATTGTTAGAATAATAAAGATTAGATCTAAAATATTCCAGATCTAATTTAGATCAAAGAGAAAAATTTTTAAAATATATCTCTTAATCCGATCAGATCTGAACGAACCTGATCCGAAAAATCAGGATTTTCCTTCAACTGGTATCAGAGCCAAGGTTTTAAAGTGTTTAGATCTGATTTTAAATTTATTCTAATAAAAAAATATGTAATTTCAGAGGTCACATGAGATGTAATCAGATCTGAAATCAGAAAAAATTAAAATTAAATGATTTGGATCTAAGATTAGAAAATATGCATGACTAGTTCTAAAATAGAATAGTTCTATAGAATAGTCTTGCTATGTTTATAATTTAATTTAATTAAATTATATTTTAAATTTATTTATTTACTATTTTTTGATATTATAATTATTATAATAATATCTAAAAAATAATAAATAAAAATTATTTAATTTTAAATATCATATGAGATATGATTGATGCATGTCTAGACTAGTTGTAGAATAGTTCTACATAGTTATCTAGATTAGAGTTTATTTTGATAAGATTAATTTAAATCTATTTTTTTAGATTATTATGAGATAATTTAGATCTAAAAATATGCATGATTCGATACATGAGATGTATGCAAAATATGCCATGATTAGATCTAATTTGTATATGAGATATATGATATAGATCTAAAACTGTTTTGTAGTATTACATGTTCCTGATTAAGGCATTCCTCTTGGCTATCCAGTCATAAGAATGAAGAATGGTTTAAAAGCCCTCTCCTCCCATCCGATAGGATGTTCTTATGATGTGTAGGGGTGCTGTGCATTCGTCCTTAATCAGAAATCTAAAATTTACTTTCTGCAAAATCCTAGATCCTAATACCCTAGGATTTATTGTACATATTTCATTTATGAACCCTACTTAATTAAAAATTAAGATTATAAAATATTAATTAGGTCTAAAATTAAGAATTTAGATCTAAGACATGTTCATAATATTGGGTTCAGGCTTGGGTAGCTCAATTAGGTCTAAGCGGTTGATCAAACAGAATCAAGAGTTGGTTAGATGGGATCAACAATGCTTAAATTGACCAGCCTAATAGGATTAAGTCTGGGTCAAGATCGAGTCATGATCAAGCAAGACCTAATTAGGCTCAAAGGTTAGAGTCTGGATTGTAGGCTAACCCAATTGGTTCTGACTCAACAATTTGGTGTCTAAGGTAAGTTTGGCACATACGATCGACTGATTTTTAATTGGAAGCTACTCGACCTGAATGCGTTCTTGTACGAGTTAATGGCATATTCCTTTCCACCGGTCGAGAGATATTTCATATCTTAAATTTTCAACTCTTGAAAATATAATTATCATTACATTAACTCAAAGGATGTATCAATGAAACTAAACACATATGTGATAAAAATAATCCATTATTATTTTAATGAAAATTATAATTTTTGCCCCTAAAAGTGTATTACAAGTGTCAGCCAATTCTGGCTTTTAGGGCATAATATTATAACATCTTTCACTTGTCCTAAGCCAATTGGCTACAAGTCTAATTCCTCTCCTTAAGGTGGCTTCAATTTCTGCTGCCACGGCTTTATAGTGGGTCTGCACATTATTGTGGAGTCGACTCTCTTGACCTCGACGTAACTTCAATGATAATCGTGGATGATGGTGGTTCGCGCTCAATGTGCTTGGATGGTGAGACTTTTGCTCTAAGCAAGGCTATGCACAGTACTAGAAATTTCATTTATCTGTGCTCTCTTTGCACTCTCTGGCAGGATATATTCTACTTCCATGGTGAAATCTGCTATCTACGGTTTGCTTGACTCTTCTGCTGACAGCACACATTGCACATAAACAGACTCGATGTCGCTTCGATCATCTACATCGGACATAATTGAGTCTGTGTATCCTAATTCTGGAGTTCTCCGTTACCAAAGACAACATCATATCTTAGTTCTTAATGTACTTAAGGATACATTCATAGGATCTAGTTATTCTTCACCTGGATTGACTGATGCTTTGACTCATATGATGGATAATTCAGTGCTGTGACATTCAGTATACTGAGGCTCCTATTGTAGAAGCATGGGATCTTGCTCATGCATTCTATTTCCTCAGGTGTGCTAGGGCACATCTTTTTGGAAAAATGAATACATGTCTAAAGGATATTAATCCCCTCTTAGAGTTTTCCATACTAAACCTCTTTAGTACTTCCTCTATGTACATCTTTTGTGAAAGTCCTAGCATCCTATTTGGTCTATCCCTATAGACCTTAATTTCTAGAATAAAGGATGCTTCACCTAGGTCTTTCATGGAAAATTTCTTGGACAACCATAATTTGACTATTGTCATCATAGGAATATCATTTCCACTGGGGAAAAGGTATCCAGATAGTCAATGCCTTCGCGTTGACTATAACCTTTTGCCACTAGTCTAGCCTTGAATGTCTCCATATTTTCATCTACACCAATCTTTCTCTTGAAGATCATTTACATCCAATAGTTATACCTTCTGGTAGATCTACCAAGGTCAGACTGATTTGAGTGCATCGAGTCATTTCTGATTGCATTGCCTCTAGCCATTTCTCGGAATCGGTATCTGATATCGCCTCATTGTAGGTTTTGGGATCATCACCATGAGCATTATTGCCTACGAGGAACATTTCCTCTACTTCCTCTGAAATAATACCTAAGTATCTTTCAGGGGGATGGAAAACTCTTTTGATCTATGAGTTCGAGGAGGTAGTTTCTTATTGGCTAAACCTGATTTGGTTCCAATTGTCTTAGCTGTTGTATCTTGTGAGACTTTCTCATCAGCTTAATCTGCTTTCCAATGCCGTATCTTGAATAAACTATTTTTCAAGAAAGATGGCATATCGACTCACAATCACATTATGGCCTTCTGGAATGTAGAAATAGTATCCTAATGATCTTTAGATATCCTATGAATCGAGCTCTTGAAGGACCTAAACTCTAACTTGTCCGCTTGTTTGTCTTTGACATGAGCCGGACAACCCCAAATTCTGAGATGACTTAGACTTAGTTTCTTACCATGCCATATCTCATACGGTGTGGTAGGAATGGTTTTAGAGGAGACCCTATTAGTAGATAAATTGAAGTTAACAATGAATGTCTCCAAAGAAAATTAGGAAGGTCTGTGAAGCTCATCTGGATCGGACATACCAATAGAGTCTGATTTCTCCATTCTGAAACTCGTTGAGTTGAGGTGTTCCTGATGGAGTCCATTGAGAGACTATGCCATTTTCTTGAGATAGTTTAGGAATTTCCAACTAAGGTATTCACCTCTTTGATCTGATGGAAGAACCTTAATGGATTTTCTAGTTTGTTTTTCTACTTCATGTCTGAATTCTTTGAACTTTTCAAAAGCTTCAGACTTATGTCTCATGAGATACACATACTCATACCTAGATAGATCATCGATAAAGGTAATGAAGTAGACAAAATTACCTCTAGCTGATACATCAAATGGGCCGCACACATCAGTGTACTAGGGCAAGGAGATCTGTGGCCCTTTCCCATGTCTACAAAGGTTTAGTCATTTGCCTTGAAGATAAGATTCACAAGTTGGATATGACTCGAAAGTCAACGGACTCAATAGCCTATTTTTCTCCAATTTGTTAATCCTATCTTCTACTATATGACCTAATCTCAGGTGCCATAGATACCTATCGTTTGGACTATCCCTAGGTCATTGGCATTCACGTTTTGCTCGATAGTTAGAACAGATACATCAATATATAGCTAATAAAGACTGTTAATAAGAAAACCATTTGCAATTTTATTTCTTTCATAAAGAATGTTACAATGATTCTTAAAGAAGGTAATCACATAGCCTTCTAGTGCTAAGCATGAAACAGAAATCAAATTCCTGCTAGCTGCAGGCACATAATAATAGTCCTTCAAAACTAAGTCTAAACCAGATGGTAATCGAAGAGGGTATGTTCCTATGGCTACGGCAGCAACTCTTGCTCCATTACCGATATGTAGGATCATGTCTCCATCCCTCAGCCTTCTACTATCCTCAAGACCTTACATGAAAGTGCACAGATGAGCACTAGAACCAGAGTCAAGCACCCAACTGGATGCAGAAGAAACCATAAGGTTAAGACTCAATAACGAGCATACCTTCAGAAGGACCTTCCTTCTTGTTCTTCAGGATGGCCAAGTAAGTAGGGCAGCTCTGCTTCCAATGGCCATCGCTGTTACAATGGAAACACTTTTCTTTGACAGTGGATTTCATCTTCGGCTCTACCTTCTTCTTCTTTGCTCCTTCCACCTTTTGCTTTTTCGTAGACTTCTTTTTCTTTCTAGAAGACTCTCTTTTGAAAGAAGTCCATTCCATAGCAAGAACTGAGCCTTTAGAATCTTTCATAGAAAGCTCAGCGGTGACCAGCATATTCATTAATTTGGCTAAGGAATTTTGAAGTTTATGCATATGGTAATTCATGATGAATTGCCCATATGCATCAGTCAAGGATTGCAGAATAATATCGTTCTACAGATCCATGTCTAACTTCACACCAAGCTTCTCAAGCTCTTCCAAGTTCTTGATCATCATCGGACAGTGATCTTGGACTGACTGCCCATCACGCATCTTAGCCTTAAAAAGTCATTTCGTGACTTGATACTTGGCTGTGCGATTCTATTCACCAAACATCTCCTACAGGTGGGCCAACACTTGCGAGTAGTTCCGATATCTTCATGTTGGCGTTGGAGCTCATCAAACATTGAGCCCAATATGTAATATCTGGCCTTATTATCCTCATCTATCCATTTTTCCAGAGATGCTCTCTATTCAGGGGATGGATGGGTTGGTAAGGTGGGAGGGTCCTGGTCTAATACATGGGTTAACTTCTCGAAACCCAAAATAATTTTGTAGTTCCTAAGCCAGTCTTTATAATTAGGTCTGGTCAGTTTATGTGTGTCTAGGATACGTGCTAATGGGTTGGACGCAAATATTTTCCTATAGAGAGTCAAAGATTCTAGTTAGATACTGTAATTATGACTTGACCAATTTATTTAGAGATTTTATTTTTAAATAAATTAGCTCCCACTATTTTTTTGGATCCCAATACTCCCTCTGTAGAGATGCGAAAATCTTCACGATTAATGATTTCTAGTGGATGGTGCGGTCTCACCAACTGACTCATCACCTCACTAACAGTTATTGGTGATGGTTAGCCAATGAGTGAAACTCTTATTCAATGATTCTCTAATAATGGTGCACCCAAACTTGATCTCTAATTCATGAATCTCACCATATCCGGAATATTGATCTACTCCTTAATTAAGTCAGACCGACCATTTGCACATACTGAATTTCTAATTGAGTCTCTCATTGTATCCAAAATATTGAGCCTAACTCATCCTCCAGCCTATAGCATCCAATGCCTAATAGACATAGTTGCATCTTCCGGTGCACCGAGCCTGTATCCAACCGAGAACAATCAACAATGGGAAGGGCCCGCACATCTACAAATGGTGGAAAGACCTCAGACTTAACTTTTCTTAGGAAGAATTGATTCAGGTCTCATTAAACTAGACTTGTCATAGTCTAACAATTATGACTAACCTAGTGGCTTAGGTTAGCTCGGATTATTGACCACCTCAAATCAAAACTAGGTTAACAAATATGGCTAGATAAGTTTGA